>BKZX01029964.1:0-15473 GCA_014362285.1 Fagus crenata | reverse complement strand
AAAAGTATTTAACATTTGCAATCATCAAAATTCATGCTAAAGGGGCAGAGGATGAAGTTTGCACTGAATACATATAATCTGTTGCGATTTCCATCATTTAGATTTGGGCTTAGACAACACCTGTTGTTATTTGAAACCTCATGTTTTTACTCCAACAATCAACAATGGTTGCACTCTTTTGGCAGTTACAACAAGTAAACCAAACTTTGCAAACTCATCTCTTTTAGCCAAAGACTAAGGTCAGCAATAAGCCTCACACGTTACTTTCTTCACACTTTTCCCACCTTTTCTTTCTTTTCCAAAGAAGGCACCCTAGAGTAAAGACAGATTCTGAACCTGGCATGAGTGAGTCATTGTAGTAGGCTACTTGAAGAGTCATTGTAGTAGGTGCATCACTTTGAGACTGTCCATGAGAGTTCAATAAGGCTAAAAGGAGCGTGCAACTCCATAATTTAATGAATAAAAAATGTAGTATCAGTTGCCTTATTGAACTTATCATCTTTGAAATACATGTTTCTTATTGCATTAATTTACAAAATCCCTTGTATGTAATAGGGGAACACATCCAACTATCCAAGGACATGCAAACAATGATTGTTTAAGAACAGAATGGACATCTTTTATGAAATCGGCTATCATACAATGCCAATGAAATGGATTATACATTTTAGGTCTAATTAGGCAATATAATGATACAATGGTTCTTCTTGAAAATAGTCATTCTTCTTTGGATGAAACAGGAGAAATGGTAATTGCTGAGATTATGGCTGTCATTCATTACCAGGGTAAACTATCATTTATACATTCTTGTATCTTTAGATAATTTGTTGTTTTATGTGTTGCTTATCTATAAGAGGAAAGTTCTGCCCTAGCATTTAATTAAGAATAATGAACTACGTGTCGCCTTATTGAACTTGTCATCTGTGAAATAAATGTTTCTTCTGGTATCAATATAGAGAATCTCTGGTCTGTAACATGGAAGGACTTCCCAGGCCATGCAAGTAATGATTGTTCAAGAGCTCATTGGACACCTTCAAAGGACTGTTATGTCATTGATTTAATGCTAGAGGAAGTGCATCGAGGGAAGAAGATTGATTGCAATTCCAAAAATCAAGCATCGTTAGGCATGTTTATGTTCAAGGAAATATTCCTATTGCCACATGACAAAGATTTCCGAAGAGTCATTCTAGAGGTTTGAAAAAGCAGTACTAGAGAGTATTTTCATGAGATGAAAAAGGGCAAATGGTCAGAGCTTATGATGATGTTTGGGATGCTTATACAAAGGTTGATTTGTCAACTAATTTTAGTCTTATATGCCAGTTTGAATTATATCTGGCTCACACTTTGTATCAGTAGGAAGCCCAAATGCAAAATCATACAGAGCTAAGCCAAAGGCAAATTATAATGATTTGTGCTTGTCTTATGGAAATAACATTACATGCCTTCTTTTGAGATATTTATGGGAACTTGTGATGATGTATTGACTATATTAATGAAATGAAGTTCAACGAAATTAACACTGATTTCTTTGTTTCATCTTGATATACTTCACCTTCATCTAACAATCCCTTTCAACCCTCAATTTCCCAATTGAAACAAGCAACAAAAAAAGTGATGAAGGAAAATGTTAGCAATCTGGGGACATCTTTATTACTTCTCTTGGTTCTGATTATTTTATTTTTAGAGGAATCAACTGTAAGTAGCTTTCTTCAAATGATGTGGAAATAATTTTATTTATTTTTTCTTTAAATTTCTTATGCAGATCTTAGAAGTATGGGAGTTTCCCATCTTGTTTCTTTAAAAGCTCTCACAATTCCATAATCTGCACCTACAATTAAATGGAGCAGATTCTATATATGAGCCAATATTACTCTTTGCCCTCATTCATGCTATTTGATCACATTATATAATATGAGCCAATAGTGGAAGATATGTATTAGAGCACATTAGCTCCACTAAAGAACTACAGACTATGTAATATTACCACAATTCATTTCTTTTGTTAATGGGGCATTGAGTTGAGCAAATTATCAACTTTTTTCTTTTCCAATACTAAAAGATTAGAACTCCAGTTTTGCAACCCCATTCCCTCTATTGTAAATTCGCCCATGGGCCTTGAACATTTCTTGAATTCTCAAATTGTGGGTCATTTAAACCAGTATTGGGCCAATTAACATTTCTATTTGTGTATATAAGTTTTTTTTTTTTTTGTTTAGATGACCCACAGTTTGTGTATATTAGTTTAAAAGGCTCTATCAAATTAAACACAACAATATTATATTACTTTTGCTTTCACACAGAAACAACTAGGAAATTGCAATGTATATTAGTTTACAAATGTCCAGGCGTGTGTTGACTTTCCTCAGCAAAACCAACTACTCCTTCGTCTCTTCCTTTTCATCAACATCTTTCTTTCTCAGTTTATACTTTCTTCTCAACCATCTGCTCCTAAATCTCGATGGCTCTTGTGACCAGCAATCAAGCCTCATCTTCCTCTTTCACCCACCGATTGAAATATGATGTCTTCTTGAGTTTCAGAGGTGAAGATACCCGCAATGGTTTTACAACCAATTTGTATAAAGCTTTGGGTCACCGGGGTATTCATACCTTCATGGATAATAATCTCCCAAGGGGAGAAAAAATTTCAGACGAACTTCTCAAAACCATTGAGAGTTCAACGATTTCAATAATCGTATTTTCTGAAAACTATGCATCGTCCGCTTGGTGTTTGGATGAACTTGCTAAGATTGTTGAGTGTAAGAAGAATGATCATTTGCTGGTACCGGTTTTTTACAAGGTGGATCCATCTGAAGTTCCAAGCCAAAAGGGAAAGTTTGGGGAAGAACTAGCTAAGTGTGAAGAAAAATGTAAAGATGACAAAAAAGTACAAAGGTGGAAGGAAGCTCTATGTGAAGTGGCCAATATATCTGGTTGGCACTACGAGAACAAGTATGTATTTAGTGACAACTCTTGTTCTTTTACATGTTTTAGGGGTTTTGTGATGTTCTATGTTAAATCACAACATCCGTAATGGTTGGTGCTACAAGAATAGGCATTTATTTAGTGACTACACATATTCTTTTATGAGTTTTAACAAGAACTAGATAATATATTTAGTGACTACACTTGTTTTGTTTTTTATGTTTTCAACCATTAAATTTTGTTGTTAAATATAACTAGCATGAATTGTTTGCTATTATTATTATCTTTTCTTTAAGTTGTACTAAATTATGAAAGTATTCTTTTCTTGTCATATCTTCTATTACTAATTACGGTAGTTAGCAATAGGTTAATGATGGAAATAAAATGACTTGACAAATTAGGAGTTTCACCCACCTACTATATACTTAATTTTTTTTATAAAGTATAATATTTCCTCAATTTTTTATTTTATTTTATAAAGTATTAAAAGTGGGATTCCAAGAAGTTTATGACCTCATGTAATTGGAGTTTCCACGCAATTTCGTGCCAAAAGCATGAAGCTAATTAATTGCTACCCCACCCAAAAAAAGGTGCTAGTATAATTATAGTTTTTCAATCTATGAGTTACATGTTGCTTACTTTTAATTAGCAATCCTTAAATTTTATTGTACAAACTACAAACTAAACATATTGAATTTAGTTTTTTTTTTTAATTCTAACTTGTTACATGTTTTAATTATTTGTGAATGGCAGCTGCACTGAATTTAAGCTTATCCAAGGAATTGTTGAAGAGATCTCAAAAAATCCTAAATTAAATCGGATACAATTATTTGTTGCCAAATACCAAGTTGGAATACATTCACGTGTAGAGGCCATAAAATTGCTTTTAGATATTGAGTCATATGATATTCGCATGGTAGGGATATATGGCCTTGGTGGAGTTGGTAAAACTACAATCGCAAGAGCTATTTATAACATATATTTTTATCATTTTGAAGGAGGAAGTTTTCTAGAGAATGTTAGAGAGAATTCAGAGACAAATAAAGGCATAATCGAGCTACAAGAGAAACTTCTTTGTCAGATCTTAGGGAATAGTAATTTGAAGGTGTGTAACATATCTAGGGGAACAAACATGATAAATGAGATTCTTTGCCGAAAGAAGGTTCTTATAATTCTTGATGATGTGGATGAATTGGCTCAAATAGAAAATTTGCTCGGAAAATGTGATTGGTTTGCTTCTGGAAGTAGAATTATTGTAACAACAAGAGATAAGCACTTGCTAACTTCTCTTGGAAATGGTATTTCAACCTACAAGGTTACAGGATTAGATGAACATGAAGCTATTGAACTTTTTAGTGAGCATGCCTTCCGAAGAAACAAACCAAATGAAGGTTATTTAGAACTTGCGAACCAATTTATATGTTATGCCAAAGGTCTCCCACTAGCTCTAGTAGTAATGGGTGCTGATTTGTATGGAAGAACTAAAGCTGAATGGAAATTGAGATTAGATAAGTATAAAAAAATTCCTCATCAAAATATTCAAAAAATATTGCAAATAAGTTACGAAGGATTAAACAATATCGAACAGAATATTTTCCTCGATATTGCATGTTTCTTCAAGGGACGTATCAAGAATTATGTTGTGGATATACTAGAAGCTTGTGATTTACACCCAGAATTTGGTATTCAAAATCTTATCGATAAATGTCTTGTGACTATTGATCAACATAATTCTTTGTGGATGCATGACTTGCTACAACAAATGGGTAGAGAAATTGTTCGACAAGAATCACCACAAAATCCTGGAGAACGTAGCAGAGTTTGGTGTTATGAGGAAGCACTTGAAGTACTAAGTGAAAATACGGTATACATTGTTTTGATTCATTTTCTTCTTGTTCTTCACATGAAAGATGTAATCACTTTGCTTTTTTTTTTTTTTAATGTGGAAGGAAATTTAATCTTATCAATATGGATTTTGTATCAAATTTAATAATTTTTATATTGTTTTTGGTTAATTCTGTTGTGTGTGTGATTCACTTACTGTTTTGTCCAATTAGGGTTCGGATAAAATCCAAGGCATAATGTTGTGCTCGCCGGGTGAACCAACGAAGGTGCAATTCAATGATCAATTTCTTAAGACAAAAAATCTTACACTGCTTATAATTCGTAACATAAAGAGTTGTGGATGCCTTGAATATCTTCCCAATGGATTAAAGTTGCTTGATTGGCAAGGATTTCCATGGTCTTCATTACCACCCAAATTCTATCCTAAAAATTTGGTTTCACTCAACTTGTCTCATAGCCGAATAGAGAAGCCATTTAAGCAGGTATGTTACTTAGTATTTATAAATTATTACTTCTATAAACTACATTTTAAATTTCTCCTTTTTTTTTTTTTTTTTCTTTCTACAGATATCTTCATCCCGAACCTTGACAGAAGTGAATTTCAATTATTGCGAATTCATTAGGAAATTACCTGACTTATCAATGGTTCCAAACAAAAAGTCTTTGGATCTTAATGATTGTAAAAATTTAGTTGAGGTTCATGACTCCGTCGGGTGTCTTGATAAGCTTGAAGCGTTGTCACTCGACAATTGCACTAAACTTCGAATTCTTCCAAGCTGTCTTAAGATGAAATCTCTCAGATATTTTTCACTTAAAAGGTGCTCAAGCCTTAAGAAGTTCCCCAATGTTTCACGAGAAATGAAAAGTTTAAACATCTTATATTTGACTGAGACTGCTATTTGCGAGTTGCCTTCATCATTTGAGAATCTCATCGGGCTTGAATGGTTACAATTTGGAAGCAATTTGGGAGGGGTGCATCTTCGAAGTAGCATATATAAATTACAACAAATTGTGCTTCTCACTATTAATGGTGATGTCATATTTCTGAAGGACGTGGAGACTGATAGAGAATCACAATGTAAATTTAATGAAGGATTTTCCAATGTTTTTCCGAACTTGAAATATCTAAACCTTTTTGATTTTAAAATTCGTTCAGAAATAGATTTTATTTTGACAATTTGTTGGCCCCACACATTGGAACATTTATACATCTACCGTAGCAATTTTGTTACCCTCCCAGAAAGCATTAGCAGATTTGAGAGATTACATTACCTTCGTATATACAATTGCAATGAGTTTCGAGACATTCCAAGGCTTCCACGAAGTATAAGAGAAGTTGATTTATTAAACTGTGACTCGTTGGATTCATCAGCATCAACCAAATTATTCCATCAGGTCTCTCTCTCCCTCTCTCTCTTAAAGTTATTTAGAAACAATTTTTGTTAGCTTCACAAATAGTAATACATGACTAGCTTTACTAATATGTCATTTGTTGAATTTGGTAATTTCCTGCAGTTTAGAGAAATGATAATGGGTCCACAGTCATCTACTACAACATATGAGTTTAAAGTACCAGGAAATGAGATTCCAAATTGGTTCAATCATCAAGGTGTCGGAAGTTCCATATCATTTTGGGTTGGTCCGGGGTTTCCAAAGTTTGCTCTATGTCTTCTTTTTGGAACGGAGGATGATTACTTTAAATGTTCTGTCGACATTTCCATCAATGGTAGAAGAGAAAAGTTCTCACATGCTTACTTTAACGCACAGCGGTATGACCATCTGTGGTTTTGCTGGCGTCCGTACTCATTCCAGTGGCTCTTCAAGGACTTGAATCACGTTGAGCTTTGGTGTATGACCAATCGTGTTCGAAATACCATAAAAAGGATAGGAGTCTATGTAGAATGCATTTGTCCTCAAGTTACGAAGACAATTTTTGACCGTCGCCTCAGACCGTCTCTTCTCAGAAGTCCGACTTGTAACTCGCGTACACCGAAGCATAACCTGTGCCCAACACAGAGTACTTCTCGTCGACTATTACTAAAACTAAAACCACGAAAAGTCATAAGCAAGAGAAACTGGGCCCTACATACGAGGATTTGCAAAGATTTGTATGGAACTCAAGCCTGTTCCCATTGTCGCAACTACCTACCAAGAGTTGCACGTATTCACCGGAATCGACTTCAGGCTTTGATTTGGGTTCATCTCCACTGGCACAGTCCTCTCTAAATGATGACTCCAACTTCAATCTGTATTCACTGTGGAAGATATTGGGAACATTCTTGATGAAAATATGCCAAGGTATGCTTTTTTGTTGCTTTGTTTTATTTGCATGTTTGTGTGTCTTTGTCTCTATAAATTAAGATTTGGTTTGTCGTTGATCCAATTTATTTCAATGCTGAAAACGTTTTCAAATCATTCAAGAAAAAAACATAAGTTGCAAGTAAAATCAAATCAAAATTGGGGTTTTAGAAACCCATTGGATGATTGTGATTAAAAGAAAATGGGTTTCTGCTTAAGATGTTTGCCAGACCTTTTCTTTCAAATTAACACTTTTTTGTTTTTGTTTTGTTTCAATCTAGTTTCATCTGTTTTGATGTATATTCTGCTGCCCAATGTTTCTTTATAGTTATTTATTTGATCTTCTTGCAGGTTAGGGACTTGAAATAATGTCGTACCAAGAAGATTACAAGGTGTGTGTATGGCTGGATTTGTAGGCCAAGTATATGGTTTCCTTTTGTATTTTACAGGCATTTATTTGATCTTATTACTATTGATTGGTCTTTACGGGTTTTTATTTTTTATTTTGTTGATTCTGTTCTTTATTCTAGAAGAGATTGTAACTTAATTAATTTGTTGCTTCATTAACTAGCTTAGAACTAAATGCAGTAAGACCGATTTAAATTTATTAGCAAAAAAGATTGATTTAAATTATATTGGATTTAGCTTATAGTGATGTGTATTCCAATAAGTATCATCTGTTTTTAATGAAAAGAAAAAATACTTTTATTACCAATGTTTTGTTGAATGAATAGTTATCCCCTTAAATAAGTTTATCATTTCTGGTGAGAAAAGGAGGGCCTTTCATATGCTGAGTATGAATTGGGCATCAACATCTCTCTGAGACCAGGTTCTTAGAGGGAATAAAGTTGGTGGTGGACTTGTGGCCTAGGCTTTATTGAAATGGTCAAACTGTTGGTTTTTTGTTTCTCTGCCCCTAGGGTCTAACCCTAGCCGCCAGTAGAATATCGTCCTTGTCACTGTACAAGTCTCTAGTCCCCTCCCGTGGCTCAGTCATAGGTAGGTCGGAGAGTTCTTTTTCTGTTTGTGTTTCTTCTCCCCAGGTCAGTCACTCTGTTTGTCTGTACCTTTCTCTTTCTGCATTATTTTTTGTACTCTAACAATGGACGAGGTTGATAGTTTATGGAAACGATTATCTCTGAATGATAAAGAAGACAACATTTTTGATCTCTCATCTGATGCTCAACCTGACAAACCTACTCTTGCGGCAAAATTCTATACTCGGAGAGTGATCAATGTTGAAGCCATTGCACGCACCTTCAAACCTCTTTGGCAAACCCGTAAAAGCTTCTCTATACAAGATGTGGGAGACAATATGGTCCTGATTGAGTTTGAAGAAGCAGCAGACTTGGAACGTGTCCTTCTTGGAGAGCCTTGGTCCTACGACAAATATCTGATTGCTTTTCACCGTTTAAGTCATGAGATTGCAGTAGAAGATCTACCTTTTCATCAGGTGGATTTCTGGGTACAACTCCATAATCTCCCCGTCCTTAGTATGAAAAGGAGGGTAGCAATAGCCATGGGTGGATACATTGGGGAAGTTCTGCCAACGCCAATCCAGGAAGAGGAAGCAGGGAACGGGAAATACATGAGAGTTAGAGTTCGGGTGGATATAACTAAACCTCTCTGCCGTGGAAGAAAGATTGGACTCGGTAATGGAACGAAGGGATGGGTGTCTTTCCAATACGAGCGCTTGCCGAATTTCTGTTACTGGTGCGGAATACCAACTCACGGAGATCGGGACTGCGAGGAGTGGTTGAGAACTCCAGTTCATCTCAGAGAGAAGCCTATGGAGTATGGTATTTGGCTAAGGGCTATGGGAGAGAGAACAACCCGTCGAGTCCAAATTACTGTAGAAGGCAGTAACCGCCGTGCCAATGGAGTCAAACGGAATCCTGATGCTGCACCCAAACCCAACCCGCCACCTCCCCCACCCCCAACCACCAGTCCTCCGTTTGCTGACTCCCCTACTACTGATCTGGAAGTTTCTGAAAATCTGGTACCAGATCAAGTCAATGCGGATCCTATGGGTGCAAATCCCATGAATTTCGAAGACAAATTGCGGGAAATTGATGTGGCAATCAATTATAAGCCCGTAAATAGTGGAGTACAGATGTCAAATGAGAATTTCCATTTGGAATCCGTAATACCAGCTGAGCCTCACGAGTTCTATATGGGCCCGTTGAACCCCACTACCCATCCCAACCAAACACGAGCCCCTCTAATTGATATTTCCAACCAATGGACCACCCCTGAGCAACAAACCAAGCCCAAACCTGGTTCATGGAAAAAGAAAGCCCACTCCAAGGCCCCAACCACTACTACCTCTCCTATTATCCTGGCTGAAAAACGAAGCAGTACAGAAGCTTTCCAAGCACCTATAATAGAAGCAAGGCAAACCAAGACCGCACGTCTTTTCCAAGATGATTTACTATCGGTGGAAGCTGGAATCCAGCCCCACCGGAGCCAATGAATTGCCTGAGTTGGAACTGTCGTGGGCTTGGGAACCCATGTACAGTTCAAGAACTCACTCGCTTGGTGCGAGTTAAAGCTCCCTCGGCCATTTTTTTGATGGAAACATGGTCGAATGAGGATTATCTCGAAATTCTCAGATGCAATTTACATTTTAGTAATAAATTTGTAGTTCGTAGCAATAAAAAGGGTGGAGGTTTAGCCCTGTTTTGGAGTGCTGAGTTGAATGTATCCATCAAAAGCTACTCATGTAGTCATATCGATGCCGTAATCAATGAAGGAATGTCTGATGCTTGGAGAATAACTGGGGTGTATGGTGCTCCAGAAACCCACAACCGATCGGAGACATGGGATTTGATCCGTAGACTAGATGGACTATTCCAGCTCCCATGGTGTTGTTTGGGTGACTTCAACGAAGTGGTAAAGCTTGAGGAAATGCATGGAAGACATATGAGACCCGATTGCCAAATGCAAGCTTTCCGCAATGTGCTGGACGATTATGGGTTGGTGGACCTCGGGTTCAATGGGTTTCCTTTTACATGGTGCAATAACAGAGACCCACCTAACACGACATGGGTTAGATTGGATCAGGCAGTGGCAACCACGGAATGGCTGATGAGATATCCTCGTGCTCGGGTAGACCACTTGGATGTTATCAAGTCTGACCACAAGTGTTTGTGGCTGGTTTGTGAGTTGAAGAACAGCAGAAATCCGAAACGAAGACCATTTCGCTTTGAGGAGATGTGGCTGTCAGATTCGGGGTGTGAACAAACCATCTTGGATGCCTGGAGCAAAACAAGACCTGGAACGGAAATGTTTCAAGTCTCACATAAGCTAAAAGAGTGTAAACACCAGCTGGGGTCATGGAGCAGGGAGAATTTCGGAAATATTGGGAAGCAAATAGAAGAAACAAAGAGAGAACTCAAGCAAGCGGAACTCTCTGCCATCCAGGGGATCAACCATAATAATCTTCAATCTTTAAGGAAAAAGCTGAACTCACTATTTGAGAAAGAAGAAAAAATGTGGCGACAGCGCTCTCGATCTCTATGGCTTGCAAACGGGGATAGGAATACAAAATACTTTCACAGTAGAGCAACTCAGCGCCATAGAAGAAATCATATACACGGTTTGAAAGATGATATGGACAGGTGGCATGATACTAGTGAAGGTATGGCTTCTTTGCTTATAAATTACTATAATTCTTTATTCTCTACCTCCAAACCTGATCAGATTGACGAAGTGGTGGCCCACGTCCCTCATGTGGTTACTGAAGACATGAATAAAGTTTTGATCAGAGAGTTCACAGCCCCAGAGGTTGAGTTAGCTCTGAAGCAAATGGCCCCGATGGTATGCCCCCTGTATTTTATCAAAAGTTTTGGCATGTAGTTGGTGGTGACGTAACAAGGGCAGTGTTATCTTGTATGAATTCTGGTCGGATTTTAAAGTCCATAAATCACACATTCATATCTTTGATTCCCAAAACAAAAAATCCAGAAAGAGTGACTGAATTCCGACCAATTAGCCTGTGCAATGTGATCTATAAACTGATTTCCAAAGTCCTAGCCAATAGATTAAAACTCATACTCCCTCAGATTGTTTCAGATTCTCAAAGTGCTTTTGTTCCAGGTCGACTGATCACTGATAATGTCTTGGTTGCATTTGAAACTTTACACTATATGCATCACAATAAAATTGGTAGAGATGGAGCTATGGCCTTAAAACTCGATATGAGTAAGGCATATGACAGAGTGGAATGGAGTTTCCTAGAAAAAATCATGTCTCAAATGGGTTTCCATCAAAAATGGATTTCCATTATGACTGAATGTATTAGCACTGTATCATACTCTATTTTGGTTAACGGTGAACCCCATGGCTATATCCAACCATCTAGAGGATTACGCCAAGGGGATCCACTATCACCCTACCTTTTTCTATTGTGTGCAGAAGGGCTCCACTCTTTAACCCAAAAGGCAAACATGGATGGTGATATCCAAGGAATTTCCCTTTGCAGAAATGGTCCGAAAATTTCTCACCTATTTTTTGCAGATGATAGCCTCTTGTTCTCCAGAGCCACTCCAAATGCCTGTGAGAAAATACAAGGCATTTTAGCTCAATATGAAAAAGCTTCAGGTTAGCAGGTTAACAGAGACAAGACTACTATCTATTTCAGCAAAAACACCCCAGAAGCATCTCAACATATCATCAAGGAGGCTCTTGAGGTTCCAATCATCCGTCAGTACGAGAAATATTTGGGGCTCCCCTCTTTTGTAGGGAGAAATCGAGCTGCAAGTTTCACCCAAATCAAGGAAAGAGTTTGGCAAAAACTGAAGGGGTGGAAAGAGAAGCTCTTATCTCAGGCAGGACGTGAGATCCTCATTAAAGCAGTAGCTCAGGCCATTCCCACTTACTCTATGAGTTGCTTTAAACTACTTGCGAAGCTTTGTAATGAGCTAGAAGCTATGGTTCGTCGATTTTGGTGGAGCAACAATCTGGAACATCGCAAGATCCATTGGGTGGCTTGGAGGAAGTTATGTCAACCAAAATACAAGGGTGGTATGGGTTTTCGTGATATTCGAAAATTTAATGATGCATTACTTGCAAAGCAGGTTTGGTGTTTACTCCATGACACTAGCTCCCTATTCTACCGTGTCTTTAAAGCCAAGTTTTTTCCCCATGGCAGCATCTTAGATTGTCCCACCACAACTCGAGGATCATATGCATGGCAAAGCATTCTTAAGGCGAGAGATGTGATACTGAAGGGAGCTGTTTGGAGGGTGGGAAATGGACAAAGTATAAACATCTGGGATCAACGTTGGCTTCTGGAAGACCACCACAGGAAGATAATCACATCGAGCCCCACCATACTTCGGCACTGTTCAGTGGACCAGCTCATAACCAAACCCCAGATTGCATGGGACAATTCTCTTATTGATAGCCTTTTCAGCCCATATGATGCCGAAGCCATCAAGTAGATTCCTCTTAGCAACCAAGATCATGCAGACAAAATCATATGGCCAAGTAATACCAATGGCGAGTACACAGTGCGAAGTGGTTATAGGTTTCTAGTTGATGAAGAGGAAAAGAACCTCCCTAGTTGTTCTATGCCTAATCCTCTTCAAGATATTTGGAAGTCTATTTGGTCCCTCAAAATTCCAAGAAAATGTCAGCTGTTTGCATGGAAAGCTTCCCGTGAAGCTCTCCCCACAAAACTGAATCTCCAGAAGCGTCAAATTCCAGTTGGCATGACTTGTGAAATCTGTGGTGAGAAGGATGAAGATGCTATTCATGCCCTCTGGAGCTGCAAGCACTTGCAATCAATGTGGAGTAATGAAGTGTGGGCCCAGACCTTTCAAAATTCACCTATGATGGACTTTGCTGATCTCCTTTCGAAAGTTCTTCACCACGGCAGGGACTCAGAACCAGAACTCTTTATTATAATATGCTGAGCTTTGTGGTAGAGAAGAAATAAGCTGCGGCTTCATCAAGAAGTGGACTCTATCAACCACGTTGGCTTGCAGGCAAAAAGCTATCTTGAGGAGTATATGAGGGAGAATGAGCCCAGCAATCCAAAACCTCAGCCAGCTCTAGCGGTGAGATGGATCCCATCGAGAAAGCACAGGTATAAAGTCAACTACGATGGTGCAGTCTTTAAGGAGACTAATGAAGCAGGGATCGGTGTTATTGTACGAGATTCTTCTGGTCTAGTTATGGCCTCTCTATCCCAAAAAGTCCGCTTCCCACATTCGGTTCCGAGCATTGAAGCTTGGGCAGTGAAGAGAGCAATCCAATTTGTCCTAGAAATTGGCCTAACTGATGCAGAGTTTGAAGGTGACTCCCAGACTATTGTTGCTGCCCTCAATGATCCTAAACCCAGCTTAGCCCCCTTCGGTCTTCTCATTACAGATGCCAAAGTTCTGGCCAGCAAGCTCCAAAGTTTTTCATTCTCACATGTCAAACGACAAGGCAATCTACTTGCCCATGCATTAGCCCGCAAAGCTCTTTCTTGTAATAGTCTTGAGGTCTGGATGGAATCTGTTCCACCAGACCTAGAACTTCTTTATTTGTCAAGTTTAAATCTACCATAATAGAAATCTGATCTTTTCTCAAAAACATAAAAAATAAAGTTTTTTTTTTTTTTTTAATGGGAAGTTTGGTCTCATCACGACAAAGATTCTCTGAGGCATAGATACAAGCATTTGAGGAGGCAATATAACAACATAAAGGTTCTTCTTGTACATAGTGGGTTATCTTAATCCATAGAATTTTTATCCATTCTTGTACATAGTGAGGTTTCCAACGGAGATACAGCATTTCAGCATGCTATTCAGATTTCTATAGTGAAGCCCAAATTTGATGATTGGTATCATGGTATGTTTCTTGTTTTAGCATTGAGATCTTTCCAAATAATTCAAGAAAGTTATTCTCTGCTTATATTGTCTTATTTTGATTGTGTTGTTCCTTAACTTACAGTATCCGTGTCCTTTCAGTTGCATTATCTCATTTTTTGTCATTGCTATCCAAAATCTGATGTCATAGAACCAAATTTTCAATCCATTTTTTTTTTTTCAAAATTATTCTAAAAAGGCATTAAGTTTTATGAGTTAATGGACAAGTATAGTAAAAAAGGCATATAATGTTTTAGACTAACAGAGATCAACATCTAATTGGTCATACTCTAGAAATTGTGGACCTTTCAAATGGAGGATGTTGAGTACTAGGGTGGAGGAATTAGAACGTTCAACTGATTAATGTAGTTGATGGCTTAATGCTAATCCAGGGCCAACAAAAAAGAAGGTTCTTCTTTGACCAAGAATAACATGAATGAGATATGATTCTCTTGAGCCAAAGCATGATACTTAGTGTAGAACATTTGGGTCGTCTAAGAGGGTCATGGAAACAACACAATGTTGTTCGACTTAAGAATTGAGGTAAACTACACTTATGTTACCCAGCGTGCAATATAAATTGTTAAAGCTAATCTTTAGAAGGGTTAAGAAGATTTAGAGTTTTATAGAAAATATTTTTTCCTTGATTTTTCCATTTTGGAGGATTGTGATCTGAAGAAAGTATAAAGTATAAGGAGCAGTTTTGATAAGGTGTTCCCTGATGTTGTCATGCTCCTGGATATACCAAATGTGGATAGAAGAGATGCTAAGACTTAAGATGACTCTTGGAGTTTTTGAAGTGGGTAGCTGTCCTATGCACTGGATCATATGCAAAATTGTTAATCTGCTTTGATGCTGATTCAGCAGAAAAGATTGATGACTCTTGGAGTTTTGTGTACTGTGTCTGTTGAGTGTGGAATTCTCTTTATGCTTAACATTCTATTAAATGTTGATAATCAACATACTCTGTTATATGTTCATAATAATAGTCAACAAGCGAACTGCCTATTTGGAAGAGTTGGTAGAACAAGGTGTATATACATGAATATATACATTGGGGTCTCTTGATCAGTAGCCTAGCATACCTTTTTCGGGTACTAAATACAGACGTGTGTGCTTTTGCAATATTTTTTAACTAGAGCAATTAAATGAAGGTCAACATAAGAGACAATGGTTTTTTTTTTTTTTTCTCATCTTATCTTGATGCATCTCGCCTTTATGTAACAATCTCCCCCAAATTCCTTCCTAAAATCCCTAAAAAAAAAAGCAACAGGAAAAGTGATGCAATTTGGAACTAGAACTGTAGAAATTATTACTAAAAAAACAACAAAGTTCTGAATGTAAGTGATGTAAGGGCCTGTTTCTGCTTTTCAAGAAGATTCATTGTGGTAATGATATAAGGTCTTTTTTTGGTGTAAAATATGGTTTGAGGAGGAAGATTTTTCCTAGATTTGTTTTCCATTGTTCAGAATAAGAGTGCATTAAAAGCCAGTAATGTTTTCTATTGTTGGGAATAAGAGCAAAATGGTAGTCCTCTTTTGTTTTTATTTT
>BKZX01029960.1:208435-221041 GCA_014362285.1 Fagus crenata | reverse complement strand
ATGCCAAAATCAATTTGTTTTGGAATATCAAGAAAATCATTTAATTTTTAGAGTTATTGTTTGTTTTGAAAATTCGGATCAAGCATGTGATTATGTTGCAAGGAACCTCCTATGGTATACGACTTATTTGTTAAATTGATTTATTTCCAGTATGCAAATTGGAGTAAGGTTTGAAAATGACTATGTTTTGGAATTCAAATATGTTTTTGATTTTAAACCTCTCAGTTTGACTATATTCTGGACCTCGCCAATGGACATTATACATTGGTATTTGAAACTAGTTTCAATTTGGGGTTTGTCACCAACCTATGTGTGGTTTTTGAGCCTTGTCACAAGGATAATGTGGTTGTAGTCACCAAGACGGTTTCGTATTTGTATCTATATCTATATTATATATGTACATTTGTATCTGAATATGTTAATCTACTATTTGAAAAAAAAAATATATTTTTTATTTTGTGAACCAATCCTAGTGTTTGATCCGATTGGATAAGGATATTGATTATTTATTGGGCTTTCCGGCTTACCCCATATCTTTCCCCATTTCAGATTTTGTAGATTAACCAGCATGGATGTTGCATAGGAATAGTGTGGGAAGGAAATTAGGCTTGAATATTAGCATTTCTTATATTCTATTTGGGGATTTTTATGAGACTTTTTTTTATTGACATTTGGATTATCGATATATGAATTTTAAATTATTTGATACCTTATTGGTTAGTATACTATTATGGAGTTTTTATATCAAGGATGTTAGTTTTGACATTTGTTAGTGAAGCTTGGCACACTTATAAGCTTTATGGGTGGAAGGCCGTTATCACGTGTCGAGCTTATATTTTGGATTCGGGGCGTGACAATTAAATCATGCTATGTCAATTTAACTATGCTTTATCAATTAAATTATCTCAAAAACTTTAAAATTAAAATAATTTATCTAAAATCTAAATACATAAACTAAAAAATTAAGGTTAAACTATTATTTTCGTCTCTAAACTTTGCTTGAAATTCGGTTTTCGTCCTTGAACTTTGAAAAGTTCGTTTTTTGTCACTGAACTTTGAAAAAGTTCGTTTTTACACAATTTTCGTCCTCTTAACAAAAAAAGCCCAGGGACAAAAGTCATGTATAAAAACGAACTTTTTAAAAGTTCAGGGGACAAAAACGAACTTTTCAAAATTCAAAGATGAAAAATGAACTTCATGTAAAGTTTAGGGACGAAAACAATAGTTTAACCAAAAATTTTAATTTACTTTTCTTACCAACATTTTTGGACATCCAAATGGAAATGTGAAATGTTTATTTGATTTTTAGTAACCATGCGATGTTTGATTTGTAAAATTATGCCATGGGACGAGTAACATCAACATTCTTATGTTACTTGTGGCAATGAAGACACTTGTGAATTACATAGAAGATTAGTGAAGACAATTTAATGACATAAAAGATTTGAAGTCACTTGTCACTCAATTAGAAAATATGAAAGTGAAGAAACTATTTCCTTGCATTGTAGGGTAGTTATTGGTTGGAAACAACTACCATTCTTGCTAATAAAATCAGGGAGAGAGAGAGAGAGAGAGGATCTCAAATGAGGAATAGTAGTGGAATTGTCTAGCCTATATAAAAGTATGAGAATCTATAATCTAAACTAAAAGGTGGAGCTGAGAGAAAGTTTTTTCATTCCTCCAAAACTTGCCACATCAGATTTACTACACCCACATATGTCAATGTTATGAATCCCTATTTCACTTTCTCTCTCACACATGTACGTATGCCCCAATCAATATTTCTCCCTCTCTCTCTCTCTCTCTCATACACACGTCTGCCCCAATCAATTCTCTCTCTCACATGCCTCCCCATCTTTAAGGCTCAAGCGTTAGGTTCTCTCACACACCACTCCTTAACTCCCTCTTCCCCTCTTATCTCTCTCTCCCTCGCCCCCTTATCTTCAGGCGTTAGGGTTCCCACTATTCCGGCGTTTCCTCTTTCCGAAATTGACAACCTTCTCTCTCATCAATCTTTATTTAACCTTCTCAACCAAGAAGATTCATATGCTCAACCGCTCGGTGATGACGGCAAAGAGAACTGAGAAATATTGGATTAAGTGATTCGGTTCAGATAGCTGGATCTCTTGCTGATCATGAGTGTTTGTGGGTAAGGTTTTAAATCTTTTTATTGTATTTTGTTTCTTGGAATCTTTTTAAATTTCTTTCTTTCTTTAGAATTGAATCACCTTGGTTTTTGAAATTGTGTATTTGAAAGTTCAGCGTTGAGAAGTGGGTTTAATTTGTTATGATTTATTTTGTGGTGGGTTTATGCATTGGGATTAAAGTTTGGGAGTATTCTCTGCCAAATTTGAAATTTATCATTAAGAACAAATTTTGGATTCAGTGAATTTGGGTCTGTTTTTTTTAATCCTACTACAATATTCCAAACAGCAGACAATGTCAAATGACTTTTTGGAGAAAAACGATGCTGAGACAGGTTAATGGCAATTAAAAAACACAGAAGATTATACGCTTTATTGCAATTTTTGCTATGGAATTCATAAATGAAAAAAGAGAATATTGGTTTATAGAAAATATATCTTAGATAGAGTAAGTTGTTTTGGAAAACCATATTTATGAGTTTTTCCTGATTATAGGCAGTGAATGGAATTGCGCTTCCTCAAGGAAGCAACAAGCTCTATTCAGGTAGCAGTGACGGAACTGTCCGGCTTTGGGACTGCCATATTGGTAAATGTGATTAACCTTGGTGGCGAAGTTGGATCTGTTTGTAGCGAGGGCCCATGGGTCTTCGTTGGCATGCCAAATGTTGTGAAGGTGAGCTTTAAACTGATAAATTTTTTGTTCCAATTTTGCGGTTGTCCTTTATTTTTTGCTTTGGTCAGTTCAAGATTTGAACTGGATTTGACATGTTGGTGATGGCTGCAGGTGTGGAATACTGAATCAGGTGCTGAATACAGTCTCAATGGACCTGTTGGGCTAGTCAATGCATTGACTGCTGTTAAGGATTTGCTTTTTGCTGGGGTAGAGGTAAACTACTTTGCCAACAGTTTAGAATTCTTCTGTTCTCTAACTATTGTTAAAGCCATTTGCTTTTACTTATTTAAAGAAGAAAAAAAATCCATGTTGATGCTTGGGGTCTCACTAGATTTTGGTGTTCAGTGTTTCATGCATTTTGTATCCAGTACTTGGATCAGTCACTATTCAACATTGTTTTTGTCTTCATACATTTTATACCATTGTTCTGCACAACATTCATATTCTTATTAAGTTGGTCTGAAATTAATTTATTATTACTTTTGGTTAAAGGACGGTGTTATTTTGGCATGGAAAGGCACTAATGAAACTAATGTTACCTTTCAAGTAGCTTCACCAATTTGCAAAGGCAACAAACCTGAAAATTATTTCCATTACTGATTTAATCAGGTATTGCAACAATGTAAAACTGTTCTATTAGTTTATAGAGCTTTGCCTCCTTAGAAATGTCAAAAAGAAAAAACAATCTGATTTACCCCTACGCATATGTGTGTTTATTTGCTATTTGTTTCTAGGAAAGGAGTAGATTGATTAGGGACTTAGGAAAGTGATGATAATAGTTGTCGCCCCAGTGTTACGTGCATCTCTTTGATGCTTGGTGGTGATCATTTTCTAATTTCTTAATTCCTTTAGATGATGATTATTTGTTTTGTTTTATTTATTTATTTATTATTTGTTTATTCATTTGTTTTGTTTTATTTATTTATTTATTATTTGTTTATTCATTCTATCACAGCTTGATGATTTCTAAAACATGCACTACCATATGATCTTTCTTGCTTTTCCTTTTTCTTATTTTCTTATTATTATTATTGTTGGTGGTGGTGGTGGTGGTGGTGTTATTTTGTTTTTGTTTATTTTTATTGTAATATATTGCAATCAATGATGAAAGTACTTTGATAATTACTGATTCAAAGTGATTAGTATACAAATAGTTACTTTCGGCTGAGATTACATACTTTGATAGAGTATTTTAAAGATTTGCATTGTAATGTTAATTTTGCCCAATGTTTCCGATGCCTAGATTTTGCAACTTATGGCTGAACTTTCGTGGAAGGGAAGAAATTAAAGGCTTTAAAACAAGTACACCATTTAGCATCTTCCAGGAAGCAATTTTATGCAATTGATACTATGCAACAAAGGAAGCAGATCAATTATAGAACGACTAATTTGCCCCCTCCTGGTCTTTGTCTTTTGTGATTTTTAGATTTGTCAGGGCTCTCTCTCTCTCTTTTGTAAATTGTTCCTTTCAATATATGTGTTTTTTGGCTTTTATTGAGGTGGTGTTCTTACTCATTAACTTGATTGTAATCTGTAATGTATATATTACTTTGATAGCCGTCTCTCTTATAAATTATGAACAATCTCTTTTATAGGTTGCTTACCCACATTTTGTCACTTGCTTATGGTGCTTGCTTATTTAGAGGCAGATTAATTCTCATTACCTTGGCTTTTTAACCATGAAGTATGTTTCTTTACTGCTAATATTTAGAATTGATGGCTCACACGTTTGTTGTTTACTTAGTCAAGTAATTGTTGTGAAGCTAGGTAGATACTTTACCGATGTGCGTTGCCTTCCTTTTTCTTTTCCCTTTCTACTGTGTTGGTCCATTTGTAAGTTAGAGGTCTCCTCAACATGGATTTATTTTGAAGTTGAATGCACTTCATTCATGTTCCCTAGAGATCCATTTTACCATTTGTTGTTGTGATATAGCAGATTGAGATTTTCTGAATTGTCTTGCCAAAAAACTCTACTTCTCATTAAGAAAAACAGTTGCTAACTGGTATTAGAAAATTTAGGGATGGTATGCACCTTATGGTATGTCTCATTTATATTTTTAGTGTTAATTTAATAAGTTATTTATATTTTTAGTCCTCTACCATTGTGATTAGTTCTGTAAATTATTTTCTTGAATACACAAACCTTTTGTTGACTAACACTAGATCTTAAACCAGGAATTGTTTTAATCTAACATTGAATCTTGGTCAAAAGTTTAGGACATTTCTGTATTTACTTTCACTATATATATTTCTATGGTCAAGATAGTATATTCAAAGAAACCTACTTATCAAAAAATTTAAAGACTTATCAAAAAGTATATTCAAAGAAACCCTTATCAATTTTTTTTTTCTTAAGTTACACAACAAAATGACATTAAACAGTAAAAGAAAAATAACCAAATATTTCTTGAAATCATTTTCAGTAGATTTCCCGTGCATCACACGGGTTTGCGACTAGTTATGGTTAAATAATTAAACTTACCATTTCAATTGAAACATAAAATTTTAAGATAAGTGATAATTTATTTTGTTAATTACATGGTCCTAAATTGGAACCACATGAACATAATTGTTCTTTATACTAATATACAAAATAATTCGACCAGGTGTAATTGATATTTCACTTGTGAGAGTCAAAGTTTGCCGTTAAAACATACACTTTTATATGACACCATGAAGGCGTACATGATGGTATTAGGCCTTTTTATATGATGTAGGGGAAATTTTTATTTTAATTTTTGAATTTTTTGTTATTTATTTTTAAGCAAGCGTTTTAGAACTTTAAAGTTAGAGCGAGAGAAGAAATTTATTATACTTTTTTTCTTTCTATTTTATTTGTTTAAGAGTTGAATTTATTGTTGCATAACTTCCACATAAGTTAAAAGTTAGATAATCAAATCTCTTTAAATTATGATGACTATCGGCATCATGATTGCTCACCTATGGAGGGCTTTGGTTGGTCTGCCTCATTAATTCGTAGAAACTAGAATTTCAAGTAGAATGAAGTAGATGTTATTGAATACCACCTAGACATTTTTTGTAGTGATGCATGTTCCTTTGTCCTTGTGCCAGATTTTATCTAACATGTAACTTAATTGAATTAAAAGAAGAAGAAAAAAGTGCATCTCCAATTTTACCATTTTTTCTAAAAGATTATAGCTAAACAATAGATACATCAATAACTCAATCTTTATTCATGAAAGTATATTAAAACTAAAAAAAATTACCTCCCATCATTCAATGGCTTCAATACTTCATTCCTTATGCTATCGTACCCAACTGTTGTACTAGTAGAAGAGCTGGTGCCAACATCAATGCTGAATGATTGAATAGGTGCACTAAGCAAATACTCAGTGTCTTCTGTATAGACATTAGTGTTTCCCCAAGAATGTTTTTCCATGATAACCAACCCCTCCAATTCCAATGCCACTTCCTTCATAGAAGGTCTATCCTCGCCTCTCACCTTTAAGCACCTTTGCGCAAGATTAGCAACTTCCTTTAGTTGTTCAATATTACCCTCTTTGAGAATGTGATCGTCAAGAATTTGAAGTAGGCGATCCTCTTTCACTGCAGCGGCAAAGTACATTGCTAGATTTCTATCATTTTCAGGCATATCAAAAGAAAGTGCCATCCTACCCGTTAGTAGCTCTGCCATAACAACACCAAAGCTATAAACATCACTTTTTTCTGTTAGTTGGCTAGTATGGAGGTATTCTGGGTCTAAGTAACCGAAGGTTCCTTGCACTAAAGTGGTTAATTGTGTTTGATCAAGAGGAACCAGCCTAGAAGCTCCAAAGTCAGCCACTTTTGCTGTGAAGTTATCATCTAACAATATGTTTGCAGTTTTGACATCTCTATGTATAATTGGCACAAAAGTTTCAGAATGCATGTATGCAAGTGCTCCTGCAGTTTCTGCTGCTATCTTTAAACGCTTTTTCCATGAAAGTCGGGAAGACAAGTCTCTATCATGAATGTGGTGAGAAAGAGTCCCGTTTGTGATGAATTCATAAACTAGTAAGGGAACTTCTGTTTCTAGGCAACAACCTAATAGCTTAACCACATTCTTGTGGATAATTTGGGTAAGCACAATTATCTCATTTATGAATTGCTCAATCTGGCTATGATCACAAATTTTGGACTTCTTAATAGCAACCACTTTTTTATTTGGTAATTCTCCTCTGTAAACTGTTCCATAGCCTCCTTGGCCAAGGACTCTAGCCTTGTCGTAGTTGTTGGTGGCCTTTTTGAGCTCTTCTGCACTAAAGATTGTGGCTGTCTCGACAACCCCTCTGTGATTAGATAGTTGTTGTTGTAATAGCAAACCACCATTTTGTTGGAAGAATTTTTCTTGGAGCGTTCTTCTTTTTAGTCCCAAATATATCCAAAAACCTCCCACAAGAAATACTAAAAGGCCAATGCTGATACCTACACACGTTCAAACATGCACTTTCACCTTATAAATGTTTTAACATTTTTTATATTTGTCAATACCATTGTCTTTCACTCCTTTTATGCATTTTCACCTTCTATTCATATCTTGTTCTTGAAAGATGAAAATGTTTTGTTTCATGCTTGGGTCCTTAAATATGAAATCCTGATTTCATCCCTGGTATAGCCTATTATTCTCTCATAAGTATTTGTTAAATCAAAGTGCTAAGGGCCAACAGTGTTATGGGACATTGAAAAGAGCAAACGAATTAATGGGTGAATTAGATTTGGAGATCAACTTTTTTTTTTTGTTTGACTAGTTGCATATTTGGACCCTAATGCTTGAAATATGCACTCCTGATGTTTAAAAAACGTATAATGTTGGTCTCTGTAAGCACTTTTAGTACTTAGTTTCAAAAAATGAGCACTATTGGTCTTTAAGTCACACCATTTAAGGACTAATATCACTCACTTTTTGAAAACATTAGGGATCACTTGTGCACGTTTCAAACATTAGGGGCCTAGGGTGCAACTAGTGTAAAATAGAGTCATTTCAGCCATGATTAAAATATTAAGGACCAATAATATATTTCAGTTTTGAATAAAGCTTATTTTAGTTTGTCACGTGCTATGAGAGGCCAAATACCCTCTAAAATAGAGTTATTATTATGCAAGTTTTTACTGTTGAAATAAAGCTCTATCCAAAATCCAAACACACAGTTTAAAAGACATTAAAAAAAATCACAAACAATTATTTTAGTCAATTTTATTGATAATAAGCATATTTTTATATAAATAATTAAAGGGTAAATTACACTGACACCTCCTTCTTTTTGGAAAATTAGACTTGTTACACTCTAGTTTGGGAAAATAACAGTTCGCTCCAAAATTTACATAATAATTAACACTCAAGCCCTTTTTCCCAATTTTTAAAAGAATATTCTCCACTTAAACTTAAAATAATTAGAATATAATTTTTCGTTTTAATTTTGGTTAGTTAGGCATTGGTTAAAACAATTAATAAAAAATAAACAAAAAAAAAGAGAAAAAAAAGGGGGACGGAGTGTTAATTATTTTGCCAATTTGGAAGCGAAGTGTCATTTTCTCAAATTAGGGTACAATGAGTTTAGTTTCTCCAAAAGAAGGGGGTGTCAGTGTAATTTACTCATAATTAAATTATGTAATCCATGCTAGTATTCTCTTCGTACTAACACAATTTTTATATACTTTTTTATCTAAAAATTATTCTTTTATACTTACATAGTGCAATAGTAATAATGCTGGATTGGCTGACTGTAGCACGGCAACCTGTTCCGATTTTCCTGCCATCGCCTTCGTACCCCTTTGGACAAGAACAATTGAAACCCCCAGGAAAGTTATTGCATTTTTTGATGCAGGGGTTTGAAGTTTTGCACTCATCAATATCTGAAACCCAGTGCAGCCCATCACAATGTATCAATACAACCTTTATTCTCATTTAGACTAACTTGTAATATTAATAGAGCATTGATTGTCTCACACTAATATTTTAGGAAAATTATTTAGTAGTTCAGCATTATAAATAAATGCGTAGTCTCCTTTTCACATGAATGGTGAGTCATATCATGAATTTAATTAGTGGGACCCACCATTTATGTGAAAGGAGGACTACACATTTATTTGTAGTCCTGGATTACTGAATAATCACTTAATATTTTTCAAGTGATTATTTAGTAGTCTATGATTTCAAATAAATACGTAGTCTCCATTTTATATGAATGGTGGGTCCCACTAATTAAATTCATGGTAGGACCTATCACTCTGTTAGAGGAGGACTACATATTTATTTGTAATCCGAGACTACTGAATAATTTTCCTATATTTTACATTATTATTTCACACGACTAAAAATAAGAATAATATTGTCAATAATTTATAAGTATATTCAACGTTATGGATAATAATATGAATATCTATAATTTATCGACAATATTGTTCATATTTGGGTGGTGTAAGAGCATTCTTATCAGCCTTAACAAATGGGCGAAAACAGCAAAAATGGGGGAGGAGGCAGCAAAAACGCGGACCATCAGCCTCCCTATTCCATTGAAAACCCGTGGTTGATGAACAGTAGCTCGTCCAACTTAAGGAGCTACTGTTCATCCTTCGGGGAATAAAAAACATTTCTTTTTCTCTCTTGCAAGCTGTCTACCGCGCCAATAATAACGGAAACCACAACAACGGAAACCACCACCACAACAACAACACAGGTCTAAATATTCAATATCCCAAATAGAAAAAAAAAAATGATGAAAAGTAAAAGAAAAAAAAAAAAAAAATGAGAAAGAAAAATACAGGTGAAGTAGCAGTAACAGCAAAGATAGAGGCTCAAAACGAAAAATGGAGGCTCAAAACGAAAAAAAAAAAAAAAAAAAAATCAAGCACTGCTGAGAAAGAAAGAAAGAAAGAAAATGAAGGGGGAGACACTGAGAAAGAAAGAAGAAAAAAAATGAAGGGGGAGACGCTGAAGGGCTACGTGAGAAAGAAAGAAGAAAAAAAATGAGGGGGAGACGTGAGAAAGAAAGAAGAAAAAAAAATGAGGGGGAGACGCTGGAGAAAGAAAGAAGGGGAGACGCTGGAGAAAGAAAAAAAGAAAGAAAGAAGAAAGAAAGAAGAAAGAGAAGAGGAGTAGAAAAAGTGGGAGGGGGTACGTGGGTGATAGGGAAAAAAGGAGAAAAAAAAAAAGAAAAAAAGAAAAAGAGGAGAAGTATACGTGGGTGGAGGAGAAAAAAGGAAAGGAAAAAAGAAAAAAGAAAAAAAAGAAAAGAGGGAGAATATGCTACGGGTGTATAGAAGGAGGATAGAAAAAAATGAGAAAAGTTGGTATTTTGAAAGTTGTGAAAAAATAAATAAAATAATAAGAATATATTAAAAAATAGAATAGTAAAGTTAGAATAGGGAGTCTGATACAGTGGTGCTTTAGCTAAACTAATAAAAGTGGGTTTTTTAGAACCAAATTGACAAAAAAAATGGGGAGGCTAATAAGAATGCTCTAAGCTTTAGGTAGCAAGAAATAAATTTCTTCTGCCTCATTTTTTGTGTTCTACTTTATACTTCACTAAATGCAATATATCACGTGTTAGATTGTGTTTGATTTACTCCCATTTTAAATCTTTATTATTTTATAAGGAATAAAAAAAAATACTATGTTGAGTTAGTATAAAGTGAAACACAAAAAATTAGGTAAAAGATTTGTATTCATGTCAACATATATTTTTCCATATTAACTTGAACATAAAAATCCAACCCACTAAATTTGGCCAAAGAAAAAAAAAAATCATATAGTAAACCAAATGTATGGTACCTTTGCAACCATCAAGGAGGTATGGGTTCCCTTGAAAGCCTGAGGAGCAATTGCAGCGATATCCAGGACCGTTGGTAGAATTGTAACATTCGCTATTTGCTGCAATACATGCATACCTTATTGAATTTCTCTGAGCATTTGGGCATGTCTCACTTCCAACTGCCCAATCAAGCACCACGGGAACAGTCTCTCTATTTTGAAAATTTTCAAAATCCAAGGAGGAAAAGTTGTATGCCCCTTCTTCCACTACAAAACCGAAACCACATGGATTGAAGTCGAGTACGTCCCAGTGAACGTTGAAGCTTGTGACATTCACATAAAAATCTGTTACTCCTTCGGGAATAGAAGTCTGGCAACAGCCAATGCCAGAGCAAGACCCGTTAACTACACTGTCAATGCTGTCACAGAGTGATACGCATCCAGTTGTGTATTCCTTTCCCAATGAACCTTGAATAAGCGCCATAGTGTCACAACCGACGGCAGTGAACTTGTTCTTCGTATTTGAGATGGGAAAGTTTGATAAGGTGAGCTCGGAACGTAGTTCACTGTCTAGAAGCTTCGATTCGTTGTAGCAATCATGAGCTACGAAGGTTGAGACTCGCATCTCACCATCAAGCGATATGTTGAGGACATCTATATTACTAAGGCGAAGAAATGGTTTTGGAGTTTCAAATGTGTGGTTACAAGTGATGAGAAAAGATTCATCAAGGTAGCAGCCCTCTTTTGTTCCAAACGGGAATGGTATGCTAACAGATCCACAGCTCATTTCGCAGCTCGAATTGAGTTGAGATGCTGCCGTTGCTGCTAAAATTATCAACCCAAGTAGCAGCACTTGTTGATGCAAAAACATTCCACGCAAAGCCATGGCTTTTCCTCTTCTGTTTTTGTAAAATTTAGACTTTCTTTGTGCCACCGACAACCTTGAATGGCCTCCTCTATAGACGATAAAGTATGAGCCAGATAAAGTATGAGCCAACACTGTAAGCGCATGGCCACAACTTTGTTTCTCAATTATTGTGTCAGTGCCCCACTTCATTTTTATGGGTTAGAATTTAGATATTTGGACATATTACTATTCCCCCGTGCATGTACGTTTATGGAGGTCGTCTATAATGTACAAAACACTCCAATGTGGCGTACTTATAGTGGTCCCTCATGAGGTTGTCTTTACTCAAACTCAAACTAGGAGAAAATGTCGGCAGGAGAATGAGACCATTACAGACCAAACATATTTCACAAACAGTTTTTTATTAGTTTGATTATTACTCGTTTCATTTTCTATCTACCATCCAAAGCTTGACATATTAACAAATTGTGAATTTGTTTTTGTGAAAGTGTGTATGCCTCTAGAGTTATTGGTCGGAGAATTCCTACTTCTTTTATAAATGAGTAATAATACAAATAAAAAATTATAAAATACTTTAAAAATATATTAATGTCGTATTTTTTACTTTCACATGAATGGTCTGACCAAAGATTTAATTAATAGGATCCATAATTTATGTGATCAAAGGATAAAGTATCACATTAATTTACTCTGGTATATTCTATGATAATTATCTCATCTGAAATATGGTGAAATCCAAATCCCTCCCCCCATTGGAAACCTCTGGAGCCCTTTAGTCCACACATTCACAACCCACCGCCATCGCCCCACCACCCATATCCTTGTCATCCCACCATATGAAATCCCTGCATCCAAGCCCATCTCGTTCTCACTCTCAATTGTGTTGGTGGACGGTGGGGTAGGGAGTATCATTTGGAAATGTTTGTCATCATTGAGCGTAGGGGCAGGTACACTTACAAGCCAGGGGATTCATTAATTTTTTTTTTTTTTTTTTTTGACTTCCTAGAAAAAAGTTCAGAAATTATATAACCACTGAACCTCATTGAATTTTATTTTTTATTTTTTTTTATTTTTAAACTCCATGAGTTGAAATCCTAATAGACCCAGGCCATTAAATCCCTAAGAAAAAAAAATCAATTCACAACAACAAAAAATTAAACTGGATAACAAC
>BKZX01029960.1:168091-203435 GCA_014362285.1 Fagus crenata | reverse complement strand
CCTGACAAAGTTGAGTATTGAGGCTAATATATGGTATTCCAACATTTAAAAGGTTTGT
The DNA here is from genome assembly GCA_014362285.1 of Fagus crenata. Taxonomy (NCBI): domain Eukaryota; kingdom Viridiplantae; phylum Streptophyta; class Magnoliopsida; order Fagales; family Fagaceae; genus Fagus; species Fagus crenata. The sequence goes on along the minus strand of BKZX01029960.1, from coordinate 203,377 downwards.
GATATTTGATATTGGGAATGATATTTCCGTATCATTGGTGTGGAAGTAACAAAAAATGATGCACAATATTGTACTATTTTTTTTGTTATTTCCATACCAATAATGCAAAAATAGTAAAAATGGTATGAAAATAACACCATCCTTAATATTATGATACATTCAATAGTCACATCAAACTATACTATATTTGTCGTCTAGTTTAAAAATAGTATTTTCTCCCTTAAGTCAATATTTAAAGCTCACTTCTGAGTGATCAGACTTTACAATCAATTTAACAAAGTTCATTAATAAATATTTTTTTTTTTGGGGTAATAGAAAACAAAAATCCTGTAAATACATAGTATGTCAGAAAAGTATAAAAAAAATTACAAATTTAAGGCAAAAATTCCTTCAAAGTTGAAACCGTTTTTTTTTTTTCCATCTTTTATATGCTTTTCATCTCCCTCTAGGATAGGCGGGTAGTTCTCATTTATTTTTTCATTTATTATCACTTTTGTTTTATTATATATAAATCATTAGTTTTAGGAATATTTGAAGATTTAAAGCATGTTTTCATAAAGTATATAGAACTAAATCTATTTAATTAAAACTTTTTTTTTTCTTCCAAAAATAAACTCTTTTCTATTTTGCATTTAAAGAGTTAGGAATATAGGAATACATGTGTGTTTGTTATTTTGTGGATTTCAAATATTGATATATTTAGTTTGTCCCCTCTAAATAAAATTTATGGTTTCTACTATTTTATTCAAAAAAGCCCACTGCTCTAGACCCACCCAGTTTCATCCTTACCTTTTCTAACTGTTCACCCCCATGTTGATTAACATTCCTTTCTTCTTCATCTTCTTTCTAATTTATCTTTCTCAACATGTCCTCTCTAACTCTCTGTTCTCATCTTTTTCATATCTTTTATTTTATTTTGTTATTATTTTTTTTTTTTTGTACCTTGCCATCTTTGAACTCGTCTCTTCTTCTTCTTCATTATCAATTTTTTTTTTTTTCCCTAAGCACTCGTCAGCTTTCTCGGTCGGTGACTAGTACTCCGATGTGAAACTAGAGTGGTTTCCATTTGGTTCAGAGGCTCAAAACCATTGTCTTTGTAATTGCAAACGCTTTGACACAGTTGCGAACTAAATATTCAACATACTTTATCATTGAATTTGTTGGCCACTAAGGTCAATGGTATTCCAACAACATTTAAAAGGTTTGTGATAGTTGATATTGAAAATGTAAAAAATAACTACAAATTTTACTTTTAAAAAGGCTATATAAAGATTATGAAGTAAAATTTAGAATATCACTAGCATCACTCATTTCATATTCTCCATTATGATTGATTCAACAGTTACATCATATACTCTCTTTGTCGTTTGGTTTAAAGAAGTGATGATTTTTTCTACCTTAAGTCAATATTTGGAGTTCACGTAGTCGGAATGAGACATCAACAATCAATTAACACAGTTCATTACTAAATCTTGGGGTAGGCTTGGAAGCTTCAAAGAATTAATTTTTTGTTTATTGAATTCATAAGAGTAATTTTTTAGAATTACTTTATTATTAATTTTGATAAAAATAGTGTTATTATTATTCAAGTTTTTTTTTTTTTTAACAAATGAAAACAAACTTTATTATTAAACACACTATTGAAGCCTATCAACAATGTGTTTGTCATAAATATTGAAGCCTATCAACAATATCTAAAATTCAATAAAGCTAATGTTAATCTGTAGGATTATCTTGATCTTGATCAGTAGTTTTCTGTTGTATATCTGCTTGACTCGATGATAGGGAATTATCCTTAACACTAGAGATCTTGCTCCTTTTGTAGGCATATATAGGGAAGGAAGACCAAATTTGTAACCCGATTTGAAGGGTCATGATTTGTGCACATACATAATACACATTTTTATAAAATTTAGATAATATGATTAAAAATCTGCACAAGTGTGTTAAGTGTGACAAACGGATGCGGACAAATCATTTTAGAAATATGTCTTTCTCCGTGCATCAATGTTTATACAGGCCGTCTGTGTACAAAACACTCCCACGTAGTGTACTTAGTGTTAATTGATGAGTTTGTAGTACCACGACCTCTAGTGCAGCCTTCACGTAGTTATTGACTCATTAATGAGCCATCAATATTGTAGGTCGTGACGTGTCTCTACTCAAATTCAAATCAAGAGAAAAAGTCGGTAGGAGAAATCCCATTTCTTTTATAATAAAATGAGTAACATTACTTCATTTTTCATAATTCACAACTGTTCAAAATAATCTTTTACAACATGTTAAAAAATAATCATACAAAAGTTTCAATTCCACTTCCACGTCTATCATCTAGTCTAACTTATTAACAATAAATATATCAATAATTCAATTCTCAATTAATGCAAATAAATTACCGTGGATAAACTAACAATCTCCCACCATCCAATGGGGTCAACATTTGGTTTCCCAAGCTATCGTACCCGGCAGTTCTTCTGTTAGAAGAACAGCTAATGCCAACATCAATGTTGAAAGAGTGTGTAGGAGCATTGAGCAAGCACTGAATCTCTTCTACATATACATCAGCATAATTTCCCCAAGGATGATTTTCCCTAATTCTTAACCCCTCCAACTCCATTGCTAGCTACTTCCTTCATAGAAGGTCTGTCCTCCCCTCTCACCCTTAAGCACCTTATTGCAAGATTAGCTGCTTCTTTTAGTTGCTCAATATTACTCTCATTGACAATATGATCCTAAAGAATTTCAAGTAGGCAATCCTCTTTAATTGCAGAAACAAAGTACATTGCTAGATTTCTATCACTTTCAGGCCTATCAAATGAAAGTGCCTTCTTACCTGTCAGTAGCTCTGCTATAATAACACCAAAGCTATAGACATCACTGCCATAACAACACCAAAGCTATAGACATCACTTTTTTCTGTTAATTGACTAGTATGGAAGTATTCTGGATCCAAGTACCCAAATGTTCCTTACACCAAAGTGTTTAATTGTGTTTGATCAAGAGGAACTAACCTTGAAGCTCCAAAGTCAGACACTTTTGCTATGTAGTTATCATCTAGCAATATATTTGTAGTCTTCACATCCCTATGTATAATTGGCACTAAAATTGTAGAATGTAATAAGTATGCAAGTGCCCCTGCAGTATCTGCTATTATCTTCAATCGCTTTTCCCATGAAAGTGAGAATGATAGGCCTTTATCATGAATGTGATTAGGAAGAGTCCCGTTCATGATGAATTCATAAACTAGTAATGGAACTTCTGTTTCTAGACAACAACCTAATAGTTTAACCACATTCCTATGGTTAATTTGGGTAAGCACAATCATCTCATTTATGAATTGTTCAATTTGGCTTTGATCACAAATTTTGGACTTCTTAATGGCAACCACTTTGTTATCTAGTAGTACTCCTCTGTAAACCGTTCCATAGCCTCCTTGGCCAAAGACTCTACTCTCGTCGTAATTGTTGGTGGCCTTTTTTAACTCTTCTGCACTAAAAATTTTGGCTGTCTCAATAAAGCCTCTGTGACCAGACAGTTGTTGTTGTAATAATAAGCCACCATTTTGTTCGAAGAATTTTTCTCTAAGCATGATAAGTTTTCTTTTCTTAAGTCCCCAATATATCCAAGAACCTCCCAAAAGTAATACTAGGAGGCTTATGCTGATACCTGCATATGTTCAAACATGCCATTTTCACCAAGAAGGTATAACTTCTTATTTTGTGAATACCATTGTCTTTGTTAACCCCAAAAACTTTGACAAAGCTGAGAATTAAATATTTAACATACGTATCATATGAAGATGACTCAAACAAGATATAAATTATGGCATAGGTTAGTCACTGCCACATATAAGCATATATCTACAATGAGCGGCTCTCAAATGCTGTCGATGTCAAATTAAATTAAAGTTCAAATATACACAATATAAAATAGCAATGGCTAACCAATCAATTTGAATTGAATTTTCTTTCTTAAAATATTAAACGTTCTATGTTAGTTTAGCAGAAGCCAATAATTTTGATTTTATCCTTGCTTGTGCATCAATGAAGGAAGCTGTGATATCCTGCATTATCTTTATTTGTGTATGGATTTGGATTGTGAAGGTATTGTGTGAGTGCTTACTCTATATATATATATATATCTTGATTTAGGCTAAATAAACAATTATGATGAACTATTGTCATTAGTGTTTTTGCAATATAATGTAGATGTGAAAAATGTTTGCTTTGGATTTTGATGAAAGTCTTCATTAAATCAAATTGCAAAAGGGCAAAAGAGTGTTCTAGAACATTGAAAAAGGAAAAAATAACGGGTCAAATTGTTTTGAAAGGAAACGAGAGAGAAAAAGTTAACACAAACATATCAAGATCAGCAAAAGTAATTTGTAGTTATTTCCTCGGTCTCCTAGGAGACATGAAATGAAAGAATATTGTAGAAAATCCCATGGTTTTAAAAACCGGACCGGATCGGCTGGTTCGATTGATTGAACCGAGGACTGGTGCTTGATCTGGTCTAGTTTTTTGTAAAAACTGGAATAGGTTTAAAAACCAGGAATCAATGGTTCAACCAGTAAAATGGGAACCGGATCGGTTCAACTTGTTTTGAGTTTTGTTTTTTTTTTTTTTTTTGCTAATTTTTTTTTAAATATATATTTTTATATTTTTGGTCTACATAAAAGATAAATCAACATTAAACTAAAAAATGTTAAGCTCTCACAAAAGGTAGCCTAACATTAAACTAATGCATCTTTAAAAAAAGAAAAAGAAAAAAAGAAAACATGAAACTAATGAATGGTAGATCATAAAAGCAAATAGGTCATACATTCATGTTTAAAATTCTTGGTAGTGTAGTATCTATTTATAGAAGAGTAAGTATAGTATCTTCTTACTTTTTTTCAATGTGGGAATTTCAAGAAATGTTTCCCACAAAACAAGGAGTTCCACATTGAAAAAATAAAATGATATTAACAATTACTTATAAATGAAGGAGTCACTCTTTCTCTTTAAATTTAATTATTGATGAGTAAAAGTCTCACATTAAAAAAATACTTTTTTTTATATACTTTCTTATTGTTTTAGGCTTTTTGATATGCAATAATAATAGTTTTTTATGTAAAAAAAACTATTAATATTGTAATTATATAAAATATTGGAATATTTTCTTATTGTCTTAGGGTTCTTACTTTTAATTTTCTAATATAATATGTGAAAACTCACATAAAATGTTTTAAAAATTTATATATATATATATATAAATTAAATATTAATATTAAAATTATTAATAAATTATTTATGATGTTACCGGTTCGACCCCAGACGGAGTCGGACCATATAACCAGTAACTACTCCTTTTTCCAGTTCGTTGACTGGTCTAATTTTTAAAACCATGGAAAAATCATCATCGATCATAATCCAATGAGGCAATCCAATTTTTTTTTTGCTTCTATTCTAAATATTTTCATTGGTTCGTTGCATTTAAAAAATAAGCTGAAGAAGAGTATAGTTTTAACTAGAAAAAATAAAAATTTAAAAACATATAAATAAGCTAAACAAAGTGAATAGGCTATTTATTATGTATGATAAACAAGGTGCAAGTGGTAGAGGATCAAGTCCAGATTCAACAGCCATATTTACATAGTCAATGCAGGAACAGTATAATTTAATTCTCATTTTTTGCCTTAGTCTACGACCATAAAATATTAATAATAATAATTAATTAACGAAGAAGAAGTAGTCGAACATCTTATTGATCACTTATCTGTAAGTAAAGAACTCAAGTTTTGCATTTAAGATTCCGAGTATGTTAATTTTCTGGTCTATAATTGAATTTTAAATGCATTTGTGATGGAATAGGATCCTTTTCATTTCATGACACACTTATGATATATGCAATTGCGGATGGAGGGGGAATGTATAGGGTAAGGTCACCTAACTTTTTAACTGTCTCACTCGTATTAATTATAATCTTTTATATCATTATTTATTCTTTATAATTTATGTTGATTATTATCTTTTGATTCATTTTTCATGCATCTTGTCTTTCAAAACTAATAATTAGATAATCATCATTTGGGATTGTAAAATGTCATTATAAATTCAAATTATGTTATTATAATAATTTGTCACAAGACTTATAATTTATATATATATATATATATATTATTTCCACAAATATCATGTTGATAAACGTTTCATGAACTTTATTTATAAATTTATTTTTAAGATTCAAAATAAGTCAAAAATCTTGTCAAATCTCTTTTATGATGAAAACTAGAATTTAAATCATCTTTCTACAACTATCAAATTATCAACAACAATTAAAAAAATTAAAATACATATAGTGTGAATTTTGAACCAATAATTTGTTAAGATATTGTGAATGAAATCTGTGTAAATGGTATTGCTTATATTTTCAAGTGAAGTGATTGTTAATTACTGCTTAACGACTTATATACTTTATTCGTTAATTTTACATTTGTGTATACAAACATAATATTAAAATTTTATTGCGATCTCTTACCCCTTGTTATTAGACCAGGAATTGCCCAGAAAAGCTTTTGAAAAGTTACTATAACTCTAAAATTTTCTAACAAAGAGTATTGTGAGTATTGGCCGGTTTGGCCTAGGATGATCCTCAAGATAATTAATGATGTTTGCCTGTTTGATTCATTCCAGCAGCATTGAGAAAGTTTGTGATATTTCTCCTATTTGATTGATTCCACTATTACGTGATCCGCGAAGAGGACCCCCATGGAGTCAATGTACATTTTTTTTTTTTGTTGTTGAGATAATTGAACTTACCTAGTGCATTTGTGATACTCCTAGATTGGTTGAGTGTAGGACTGCAACCTGTTCCGTTTCTCATCCCATCGCCTTCGTACCCCTTGGGACAAGAGCAACTGAAACCCCCAGGAATGTTGTGGCAGACTTTGGTGCAGGGGTTTAATGTTTCGCACTCATTAATATCTGAAACACAGAGACAGAGCAGCCCATCTCACAAGGTATCAGAGTACAATCTATATATATATGCCCATTAAGGCAACAACAACTAACTTTGTGATATTCATACGCAAATAAAATTAATTTGTACCTTTGCAACCATCAACAAGGTATGGGTTCCCTTGAAATCCGGAGGAGCAATTGCAACGATATCCAGGACCGTTGTTCGAATTGTAACATTCACTATATGCTGCTTTGCATGCATAGCTTGTTCAATTTGTCTGAGCATCTGGGCATGTCTCATTTCCAACTGCCCAATCGAGCACCACGGGAACAGTCTCTATATTTAGTAAATTTGTAAGATCTAAGAAGGAAAAGTTGTATGCCTTTTCTTCCACTACAAAACTGAAACCACATGGATTAAAGTTGAGCACAGCGGAGTGATTGCTAAAGGTCCCTAGACCCACAGTAAAATCAATTACTCCTTCTGGGATAGAAGTCTGGCAACAGCCAATGCCAGAGCAAGACCCATTAACCACACTGTTAACACTGTCACAGAGTGATAGACATCCAGTTGTGTGGTTCTGTCCCCTGGAACCTTTAATAATCACATAAGTGTCACAACCAACGGCAGTGAACTTGTTCTTCGTATATGAGATGGGAAACTTTGATAAAGTGAGCTTGGAAAGTCTGTCGCTGAAAAGAAGCCCCGACTCGTTGTAGCAGTCATGAGCTACGAAGGTTGAGACTCGCAGTTCACCATCCAGTGATATGTTGAGCACGGTTATAGTACCACGGCGTAGAAATGGTATTGGAGTCTCAAAAGTGTTATTACAAGTGATGAGAAAAGACTCATCGAGGTAGCAACCCTCGCTTGTTCTGAATAGGTAGGGAATGTTAAGAGATCCACAGCTGTTTATGCAGCTCGAATTGGGTTCAGATGCTGCTAAAATTGTCAACACAAGTGGCAGCAGTTGTTGCAAATGATGAAGATATCATAAGCTACTGTAGTTTAAGTCACTAGTATTGAGCATGTACTAAACTACCAGTAGCTTAAGCTTTAGATCAACTTAATTTAAAGTCACGTGTGTGACATGTGCCCAAGTTCAATGGTTTCTGTTATAACAGAATTAGAAACTAATAGAAGCTAAGTTTGTTATTACTTATGAGTTGTTAATAACAAACTCAAACTTCCCTCTCTTTATAAATACTCATTGAAAGTTAAATGTAAGGTTAAGCCATTTTAATCAAATTCATCTAAGTCAAGCTTATCTCTCTCTAGATTAAGTTTGCCTTATTCTCTTTGTTTTCTCAAATCTTATATGGTATCAGAGCTTAAAGATCCATAACCATGGCTTCTGCAAATTCTTCCCTAAACATCCCTTCAAACCAATCTCCTTTGCTTCTACTCAATAATATGTCAAACCTCATGTCCACAAAGCTAGATAGCTCAAACTATATGATATGGAAGCTTCAAATCACTGCTATGTTGGATGCTTACTCCATGCTAGATCATCTAGATGGATCCATTCCTAAACCAAACCAATTCTTGACTACAAAAACTAGAATTCAAGTTGTGAATCCATAATTTCTTGTGTGGAGCAAGAAAGATAAGGCTCTACTGTCCTTACTCTACTCTACTTGCTCTTCTTCAATCCTTGCCATGGTTGTGGGGAAGAGTTCTTCTCAAGAAGTTTGGAATACTCTAGAAGAGAGGTTCACTTCTACTGCTAGATCCAGTGTTCTTCACCTCAAACTCGAGCTTTAATCAATCAAGAAAATAGGTAATGAATCTGTTAGTTCATACCTTCAAAGAATCAAAACTGTGAGAGACAAGCTCTCTACAGTTGGAGTTCATTCAAACCAGGGGTTACCAAAGGAGTATGCTCCTTTTGCTTCAGCTATAAGAACCAGAGATACAGTTTTATCTTTGGAGAAACTAACTGTTCTACTGCAGATTGAAGAACAATCTATGAATGAGGTTACTGAATCTCTGTCCAACTCAGCCTTAGCCATGTTTGTTTCTCATAAAAAACTGAATTTCAATGGAAGTCAAGGCTTCAATAGAGGTGGAGGTAGGAACTCTTACTCTAAAGGCAGAGGAGGCAAAAGAGGTAGAAACTCAAGCTTTAATCAAAGCTTTAGTTCACCTAATTCCTCACGTCAGCATCCACCTCAATACTCACCTCAGTACCAACAACAGTAGAACTCATCTACAACATAGTCACCTTAAGCTACCTTTCAAGGCAAGAATGAAAGGCCTGCATGCCAGATCTGCTGGAAGATGGGGCATTATGCTATTGACTACTACAACAGGATAAATTTTGTTTACCAAGGCAAAAACCCTACCACAAAGCTGGCTGCAATGGCTAGTGCTTCTAACCTGCATTACACTCAAAATGCTGAAACTTGGCTCACTGACAGAGGAGCCACAAATCACATAACAGCCAATGCCAACAATCTCAGTCCTCAAGTTCCTTACCAAGGTTGGGAATAAGTCTCAGTAGGTAATGGGCAAAATCTTCCTATTCAAAACATAGGTAATTCTCAACTTCAAACCAAATATCATAAATTCTAACTCAAAAATGTTCTTCATGTGCCTAGAATAGCATCAAATCTTCTTTCTATGCATAATCTATGTCTAGACAATAATTGTAGTTGTTATTTTGATGCTGAGAAACTCTTGATTCAGGATTTACCTACGGGGAGACTTCTCTACAAGGGCCTGAGTAGCAATGGTGTCTATCCCATTCAGTCTCATTTGTTCAATTCTACTGCAAATAAAATTGCCTGTGTTGCACACTCAATCTCCTTAGATAAGTGGCACCTATGGCATTCTAGACTAAGGCATCCTAGTTCTAATGTTCTTCATAATATCTTTCCTTACTTTAGTACTAGTTCTAACTCAAAATCTGTAATAGAACACTGTCATCATTGCTTGGCAGGAAAGATGCATCAGTTACCCTTTCCTACTTCTAATAAAACTGTTACATCTCCTTTTGAGTTGATACATGCAGACTTGTGGGGTCTAGCTCTTGTTATTGCTTCTAATGCTTTCAGATTTTATCTTGTATTTGTGGATGAATTTACCAAATTTACTTGGGTATAGTTGCTTAAACATAGGTCAGACACCTTTCAATCAGTTTAGACTAGTTATTACATGAACTATTAAATTTTAAGACTTTCTCAATTTTGAAGGCTCAAATCACTGTTTAAATAGCTTTATTATTAGACTGACACTGATAAAAACCCAAAAAAAAAAAAAAAACTGACAAAACCACACTTCTCCTTAACAAATTTCAAATGAGATACCCATCTTTCCTCCCCCTCCTTTCACTCTAATTTCAAATCTTGTCCCAGCAAAAAACGGGGACAAAAAAAAAAAGATAGATTTCGAAAAGGATAAAGATGATTCTTGTTTTTATTATTTACTCAGTTTTCCAGCTAGCAGACGTACACAAAGTGAATTACTTGACCAAAGAGGTCAATCGCATTCCACAAACATTATAATGATTCTGACATATCTGTGTTTTTAATTGACTGCACAGGGTACGTCACAAACCTTGAGTAATGTGTTTTGTCATTTTAGTTGAAAGAAGTGATGTAATTCAGCAAAGAAAAGCAAAAAGTGGAACAATTATGCATTTGGTGGGGACTACTCTGTTTACCCTTTGATTGGTTGGAAGAGATGGCCATTTTGATTTCCCTTAACCTTTAAAAATTTGGATTTGGACCCAGAACATTACGTAGTATTTTGAAACAAACCCTTTCATCCAAGTCAAGTGTGGATGTGTCATTTAAATGCTACCTAACCTGAGACATATGTTAGTTGGTGCAATTAAATCATGTTATGTCCATCGTTATCTAACTATGCTATATAATAATCTAAAAAACCAACTTATCAAAAAAGATAATAATCTAAAAAACTTTAAAAAGAAAATAATTTCTCTAAAATCTTGGGATCAGCTATGGATCTTCGCACCACTAGCTTGTGAAAGTTTTTTTGTTATTTTTTTATAGTATTTTGTAAGGATTAATCCTTTTTGGATGCAATTTGAATTGTCTCTGTATCTAATAAAACAATAGTTTCAAAAACATATTCTTTATCTATTACTATAATTAGATTCTATTTTCTCTTTTCAGAGGGTTACAATAATTAGATTCTATTACTTAAAGTGTTAATGGTTATTCATTCGTAGGACGAGCGAAATTTGAGCGTATACGGAAAGCTTTGAGTTTTACATCTGTTCCTTATTTTGAATTTATTCTTAAATAAATAAATAAAATGCATGTCATATAACACGAACCAGTCTACACCATGTTAAAAATAATGTCATACGAAATTTTAATTGTACCTCTAATTCCATCATCTAGTCTAAATGATTATAACTAGACAACCTTGAGTGATAGCTCAACTCGTCTGGCCTTGGGTATACTCCCCAATGGTCACTAGTCAAGTTTCTTCAGGATCACCTATTTAAGGCAAAACCTTACGCCTATCGTAGTACACGTGCTAGTAAGGTGTTACGTGTCCTCTTAAAATTAGTCCCCTAGGATTAGTCGAGTTATGTGTATCTATGGAATGTTAGCTCAAACAGCAAAATTTTTTTTTTTTTTTTAAATAGAAATAGAAAAAGGAAGAAGATTATAACTGAACAATAGATACATCAATAATTCCTATAGTCCTTAACAACTTAAAGTGACTATTTTCAATCCCAAATAAATTTAAAATGTTCATTTTTCGTTTGGCCACATTATCTAAGGGACTAAAAGCAATCACATTGAATTTTAAGGACTAAAATTATTCATGGCTAAAGTTTATGAACCAACAATCTATTTTGTCAAATTTTTATTTATTTATTTTTTTATATATAACAAAAATTAAAGTTCATGCTATTTAAGGACTTAACATTTTCGTATGACATGATATATAAATGAAACGAAATATATCATGTCATTTCATTTTCTCTGCCTGAACATCTTCACATGCACTCACATTATTAGGAGGTAGAATATCAAAAAGTTTTTGTCAGTGGGCTAAAAAGAAGAGGCCAGTGCATGCATGTGAACTAATCATGTACCGCGTCGACTTCATTGACCCCCAACCTTCAATTATTTTGAAGTTGAACCCCTTCAGTACCTTATAAAAAAGCTACATTCATATTTTTCACGATATTCACATTCACATGACTCATTAATAATGGTGAATTTTTTTTGGGTGAAAATTTATATACCTCTAGATTTACTCGAAGAAAAGAGAAGCACATTTACCTACTATTTCATATTGGAAATTTGACACACCCAAATGCTTAGTATTAGTGATATTTTTAGCCAATCTTATAACTACTAAAATATACGTGAGTATGAATGCATCAGTTTGATCTCTTTTGTGAACCACTTTATTTTCATTACCAAGGATATAAGTGAAATTCTTTTTCCCCCCAAGCGCACTGCCTCCATCTCCCCTATCCTCGTCTCCGACCCACCTCTGTTCGCAAGTTCTTTTGTCAATCGTCAGAGTCCTTCGACAGCTCGAGACTCCGGTGCTCTTCCTCTCTCTTAAAGACAAGATTTGTGTCTTCCTATAGGCGGCGGGACTTTCAGTGGCCGTGGATACTTAGTTGGCAGTGGGTTTGGGTTCTCCTCCCATTTCGAGTTTTTATCGGTTACCCTCTTGGTGACTTGGGGGTAGACTAGTGAAAGCTACTCTATTTGGAGACACCTTTTACCCAAATCGTATGGCGTCTAATGTCTTGGACAATCTGATTCGACTCATTTGTTAGTCGTTGTTCGGATGGGACCATATATCCAAGTCTTCTGTCACACCAAACATCTTTTGTTGCTCTTCTCATCCATAAGACTGTCATCAAGTCTTGTATTTTCTATTGTTTTTTAGTTGTTTTTTGTGTTGTTGTTTGGTGTGATTTCTGTTGTTTTGTTTTTGTTTCTTCAGTTGTTGTGGTAGCTGTATTTGCCGATTTAGTTGTAGGGTTTTGGATTATAATGTATGTCATTTTTGCTGCCTTCGTTATAAGGTATTGGGCTTTGTTGTGTAATCACGTTGATTTTCTTCCTACTCGACCGATTCAATCGAGTAGAAGCTTTCCTTTATTTTGATTTTCACGTTTTATTCATAAAAATAAAAATTGATGTACTGGTAGAAAAATTAGTGCTAACATCAATGTTGAATAATTGAGTTGGTGCACTGAGGCCAAAGACGACAATGGCATTCCAAAAACATTAAAAACGTTCGTGATTTTATACCACAAAGCTTGAGTATTGTGTTTTGTCGTTTAGTTGCAAGAAAGTGATGTAATTCAGAAAAGAGAGGGCGTGGGCTTTGGTTGAAAGAAAGTGATGTAATTCAGCAAAAAAGAAAAAGAAAAAAGTGGACACGAGGTTTGGTTGGGACGGACCCGAGTTGAGTACAATCATTAACAAGTATTGCAGCCAACATAAGAATGTGGACATTTCTGATGTAAAGTTGTTTATTTATTTAATTTTGTATCTTGTTCAAACGAAATATAAATTTTTAATATTTTGTATTTGTTAATATATTTTTTTGGACGGTTGAGATTCAAAATTGAAAAAGAAACTTTATATTTGGACCGTCCACGTACTATTGCAAGGTGCAATAATTAAAACCCAACCTCAATCTGGTTGGGACTACTGTGTTTATGGATTGCTTGAATAACTTTAATGACAACAATTTTCATAAAATATTTCATAAATATAGAGGTGTCAAGTTATGAATATTAGATTTCAGGAGTCTTGTAGTTCAACTGACATTGATTCGTCCCCTTTATAAAGAGAAACATAGTTCAAATCCCACTTCTCCCAACTATGAAAAAAAAAAAAAAGACTTATGAATAATATATATGAATACTAGATTTCAAGAGTTTTGTAGTTCAACTGACATTGATTTGTCCCTTTCATAAGAAGAAACATAGTTCAAATCCCACTTCTCCCAACTATGAATTATCCAAAAATGAAAAATAAAACTTATAAAATAATAGATAATAAATAATAGGATAATAAAGTGATGCGATATAATGGATCTAAATAAAAACTAATAAAAATCTTTTAAATCAAATTTTAAAAATATTGTAAATTTTTTTTGGTAAATTACACTGACACTCCCTTCTTTTGGAGAAACTAGACTCACTACACCCTAATTTGGAGAAATGACACTCCACTCCCAAATTTGCAAAATAATTAACACTCAGCTCCCTTTTCCCCAATTTTTAAAGGAATATTCTTCATTTAAACTTAAAATAATTGGAATATCATTTTTCTTTTTAACTTTGGTTAGTTAGGCATTGGCTAAAAAAATTAATAAAAACTAAACGAAAAAAATAAAGAAACTAAAAGGGGGTGGAGTGTTAATTATTTTGCAAATTTGGGAGCGGAGTATCATTTCCTTAAATTAGGGTGTAGTGAGTCTAGTTTTCCCAAAAAAATGGGGTGTCAATGTAATTTACCCTTTTCTTTTTTTAAAAAAAATCTTATATAGTCACCTATATTAAAAAATAAATAAGGCTAAAATACATTAAGACCCTTTTAAATTTTTATACTGTTGCAACTCCCTTAACTTTTTTTTTTTTTTTTTTTTACCATCAAATATAGTAAATAAACGTTGGTATTGTAGCAAATAGGCCCCTTATGGTTATTTTACATCTATTTTAATGTATTTCTTTTGCACCAAATTGTGATGCCCCAAATTCTTATAAGATAAGTGTGTGTGCTGAGTCTCACATTGGGCAGATACTAGGTTGAATTGAGTTTTATTAACAGTTATATGGAGCCCCAAATGTAACTTGACTAGTCCTTTTGGGGTATAAGTGCAGATGTGGCTAGCGCTTTTCTTGGGTTCTTACAAATAGTATCAAAGTCAATCCTATAATTTCGTGTAAGCTCAGGCATAATGGGCCCTAACAAGTTGGGGTATACGCGCAAATGTGGTTAGCACTTTTCTTGGGTTGTTACAAATAGTATCAAAGTCAATCCAGTAATTTCGTGTGGGCTTAGCCATAATGGGCCCTAACGAGGACGTTAGGGGTTTAAGTGTGGAAGATTGTGATGCCCCAAATTTGGATATGATAAGCGTATGTGCTGAGTCTCACATCGGGCAAATACTGGGTTAAACTGGGTTTATTAACAATTACAAAAAACTCCAAATGTAACTTGACTAGTCATTTTGGGATATAAGCGCAGACGCGCGACCCTCCACCCTCTTGCCAGCCACCTCCACCGCACTTCCCCCTCCCTTTAGCGGCCCACTACCCTTAACTCCCCATACCCCCCCCCCCCTTTTTCCCCCTAAGCGCACTGCCTCCATCTCCTTTCTCCTCGTCTCCGACTTGCCTTTGTTTGCAGGTTCTTTTGTCAATCGTCGGAGTCTTTCGACAGCTTGAGACTCCGGTGCTCTTCCACTCTCTTAAAGACAAGATTTGTGTCTTTATATAGACGGCGTGACTTCCAGTGGCCGTGGATACTCAATTGGCGGTGGGTTTGGGTTCTCCTCCCATTTGGAGTTTTTATCGGCTACCCTCTTGGTGACTTGGGGGTAGACCAGTGAAAGCTCCTCTATTGGAGACATCTTTTACCCGAATTGCATAGCATCTAATGTCATGGACAATTCGATTCGATTCATCTATTAGTTGTTGTTCGGATGAGACCATATATTTAAGCCTTCTGTCGCACCAGACATCTTCTGTTACTATTGCTAGCTCTTCTCATGATCCATAAGAATGTCATCAAGTCTTGTATTTTCTATTGCTTTTGTGTTGTTGTTTGGTGTGATTTCTGTTGTTTTGTTTTTGTTTTTTCAGTTGTTGTGGTAGTTGTATTTGTCGACCTGGTTGTAGGGTTTTAGGCCATAATGTATGTCATTTTTACCACCTTCGTTATAAGGTATGGGGTTTTGTTGTGTAATCACATTGATTTTCTTCCTACTTGATTGGTTCGGTTGAGTAGAAGCTTTCCTTTGTTTTGATTTTCACGTTTTATTCGTAAAAATAAAAATTGATGTATTGGTAGAAAAAAGAGTGCAAAAATAAATGTTGAATAATTGAGTTGGTGCACAGAGGCCAAAGACGACAATGGCATTCCAAAAACATAAAAAAGGATCGTGATTTTACACCACAAAGCTTGAGTATTGTGTTTTGTCATTTAGTTGCAAGAAAGTGATGTAATTCCGAAAAGAGAGGGTGTGGGGTTTGGTTAAAAGAAAGTGATGTAATTCAGCAAAAAAGAAAAAGAAAAAAAGTGCACGCGGGCTTTGGTTGGGACGGACCCAGGTTGAGTATAATCATTAAAAAGTATTGCACCCAACATAAGAATGTGGACATTTTCTAATGTAAAGTTTTTTTTTTTACTGAAATGTAATTTTTTAATATTTTGTATTTGTTAATATATATTTTTTTGGATGGTTGAGATTCAAAATTGAAAAAGAAACTTTATATTTGGACCATCCATGTTCTATTGCAAGGTGCAATAATTAAAGCCCGACCTCAATCTAGTTGGGACTACTGTGTTTATGGATTGCTTGAATAACTTTGATGACAACAATTTTAATAAAATATTTCATAAATGTAGAGTTGTCAAGTTATAAATACTAAATTTTAGGAGCTTTGTAGTTCAACTGACATTGATTCGTCCCCTTTATAAAGAGAAACATGGTCCAAATCCCATTTCTCCCAAATATGAATTAAAAAAGGAAAAAAATAAAATAAAATAAAATAAAAACTTATGAATAATAGATATGAATACTAGATTTCAAGAGTTTTGTAGTTCAACTGACATTGACTTGTCCCCTTCATAAGGAGAAACATAGTTCAAATCTCACTTCTCCCAACTATGAATTATCCAAAAATGAAAAATAAAACTTAGAAAATAATAGATAACAGATAATAGGATAATAAAGTGATGCGATGTAATGGATCTAAATAAAAACTAATAAAAATCTGTTAAATCAAATGTTAAAAATATTGTAAATTTTTTTTTTTTAAGAAATCTCGTATAGTCACCTATATTAAAAATAAATAAGGCTAAAATACATTAAGACGCTCCTAAATTTTAATACTATTGCAACTCCCTTAACCTTTTTTTTTTTTTTTTTTTTTCCTGTCAAATATAGTAAATAAACGTTGGTATTGTAGCAAATAGGCCCCTTATGGTTATTTTACATCTATTTTAATGTATTTATTTTGCACCAAATTGTGATGCCCTAAATTCTTATATGATAATTGTGTGTACTGAGTCTCACATCGGGCAGATACTAGGTTGAATTGGGTTTTATTAACAATTATAAGGAGTCCCAAATGTAACTTAACTAGTCCTTTTGGGGTATAAGCGCAGATGCGGCTAGTGCTTTTCTTGGGTTGTTACAAATAGTATCAAAGTCAATCCATTAATTTTGTGTGAGCTCAGCATAATGGGCCCTAACGAGTTGGGGTATACGCGCAGATGTGGCTAGCACTTTTCTTAGGTTATTACAAATAGTATCAAAGTCAATCCAGTAATTTCATGTGGGCTCAGGCATAATGGGCCCTAACGAGGACATTAGGGGTGTAAGTGTGGGAGATTGTGATGCCCCAAATTTTGATATGATAAGTGTATGTGTTGAGTCTCACATCGGGCAAATACTGGATTAAACAGGGTTTTATTGACAATTACAAAAAACCCCAAATGTAACTTAACTAGTCCTTTTGGGGTATAAGCGCAGATGTGGCTAGCACTTTCCATGGGTTGTTACACAAATTGTCTTAAAAGAATGCTCTAAGATTACTTAAACG
This sequence comes from Fagus crenata, assembly GCA_014362285.1. Lineage (NCBI taxonomy): Eukaryota > Viridiplantae > Streptophyta > Magnoliopsida > Fagales > Fagaceae > Fagus > Fagus crenata. The sequence continues at coordinate 185,643 of BKZX01029960.1, read as the reverse complement.
TTTATGCTCTTGCATTAAGACCCATTCCAGTTCAATTTTTTCGATTATTTAAAATATTTGGTGCCAAAAAAGAGAGAGATTAAAATAGATTAAAAAAAAATTAACATAATGGATCTATTTACAATAATATCAAAGTGTGAATACTAAATTGGTGAAAATAAAAATTTAAGGGGTCTTATTGCAACAATATGAAATTCAGGAGGACTCAGTGCATTTTACCCATAAAATAAAATAAAGATTAAAGATCATTTCAATTTTTCCTTTAATATTTAAAATTTTATATTTAGATCCCTACCATTATAAGAACCCTTCCGTCCAAGATGATGCTAATGTGTAAAAATTGACAAAAATGATTCGATATTTTTAGCTGATCTTTAATGGACAATATTTAGGTACTATACAAGTACGAAAATGAAAAATAATACAAAATCTAAGTATATTTGTTTAAATTACAAGCCATAAAATGTAAAGACTAAAACCCTAGTTTATTTTCCCTTTTTACTTCATATAATTGTAAGGATAATTATGTTTATTATAAATTTTTGAATTCTAATTCTCCAAAAAGAGTTAGTTACTATCCTAATACTTGAACAATATAAGTATAAATGCACATCAGACTTTGTGCCAACAAAGCGTGGTGAGTCTCATATCCAAACAATTAATGTTTTAGACCCATCTCATCAGATCATTACTCTATTCAAATTTGGATGATACAAAGGATATAGTTCTCCTTGTAGAAATGAATACAAAAGTAGACAATATAGAAAAGAAGACAAGGAAAGAAGTCAGAAAGACTTCTTTGTATTATGAAGAAGAAGAGATAAGGAAGAGGAAAAAAATATATATTTCCCGTACAATAGAGTAAATAAAAGGATGAAAGATTCTTATGAAGAGTCCTATTGCTGTCAAAGGAATTGATGGTAGAGAAACAAAAATAGAATATAATAAGGCAAAAAATATTTCAGTTTGGATTAACAAAAATAAATTTGTCATACCAAAAATACTTTATATGCTTTCCAAACATGCTTGTTATGAACATGCTTGGTGACATTTTGCTAGGCAATAATTTCATCAATCCTGATTGGTTTAAAACTAGACCTAGAAATTCTATAGATTCTTTTTCTACCTCAATTTTCTTTGGGGAAAGGATTATTCCATTTCTTTGAAACTTTTCAAACAAATTTCAGATGTTTTTAATGTTCTTCTATTCTTTTAGAGAACACAAGAATATCATCTATATAAACTACACAAAATTCTTTAAGGTCTTAAAAAATTTTATCCATCCATCTTTGAAAGACTTGAGTGGCAATATTGAGTCCAAAGGGCATTACATTCCAATGATAATACATTAAAATCCCTTAAACTCTTATGTTGTAGTAATACAAACACTTAACTTCTTTTTATTTTATTTTTTTGCTAATTTAGTACATAAACTTTGGTATGATTAAAGATACACCCCTTACGTCTATTTTAAAGTTTTTTTTTTTTTTTGGGCACCAAATCATTAAAAACAAAAAACAACATAAAAGTTTAGGGGAAACTAGTGTTTTTTTTTTTTTTTTAATGATTTTGTTTTTGAAACTATTTAAACTAATTTTATTATTATTATTATTTGGCTTGACAGGTGGATAAATAAAGTATTGATAAGTGTATAAAATAAAACTGACATGGCGTGGTTGGCAAAATGCCCAATTATGTACACAGTCGATTGTTCTGTGAAATGAGCCCCTTATATATACTTGAGGGTCTAACTGTAACTGTCAGTTTCTTCAATCCACATGCCTTTTTGGGACAGAATTTAAATCTGCTGTTATTGGATTGAACAACACTTATTAGGCCAGTAATTGTTGGAAATTGTCCAAACGCTCATGAGGCAACCACTCTAAGTAACTGCCATGATCTTTGACAGGGTCCATGCCACTTTACACAATGGGCAACTACATACAAGAGAACTAAGAGAATGTAGATATTAGATTCAAGAAACTTGTAGTGTAATTTAGTTCTTTTGGGTCAATAGGCTCCGCAGGCGTTAGTTTTTTCATGTTCTTCATTCATTCCTGTAAGCATTTCTTTTGTCAACTTTCATGCACGTGTACGGTTTTTTCCATTACTTAATCCATTCCGATGATTACTTCGAGCTTATTTGGTGTTAGTGCAATGCCTTAGGCTTATAATCATTTTTTTTTTCCGAGTTCCATTACTTTTTACTTGTGTGTGTGTGTGTGTTTTTTTTTTTTTTTTGAAGTACATATGGATTTAGAGATAGCTCAAGCTTTTTACTTCGAATATGGTCCATTGTTTGTAACTTTTTTTACATTTTATCCTCAACATTTTAATTGACATTTGTCACAAAAAGTCTTCTTGATTGAGGCCACTCCGAACCGTATCCTTTTACCTCAAAGTTAGACTAACCAATTAAATCGAAGCTTGCAAAAACTTTTGAAGAATAGTTTTCCCTTTCCTTCAAACAAATTACTAGCAAAAACATATGTTTTGGCCAAACATTGATTAAAATAGATAGAGAATAATCAGAATATACAAAGAGGTCAGTTTGCAACACTAGCAAAGTTTATGTACTAATTTGACGAATAAAAAAATCAAGCACGTTTTATTATAACCAAATAAAAGTTCACGATATCTTAATGAATTTTACCCTTATTAATTTATACATAAGATTTTAAAAATAAAAGCTTTCCTTTGTTTTGATTTAAAAACAAATAAATTATAAAAAAAGATTTAAAAAATAAAAAATATATATATTTATTTTATAAACATATATAAAAAAAAAAAACCGACTGTTATTCTTGGATTGAGATCTTCTATAGTTCCTAGGGTACTCTACTACATATAGTTTTTCTTAATCATAACTTTTCTTTTAAAATAGATCGTCCAAATTATGACATGTCATCAATCCATACCAAAATCCCTAAAATAATGGATTTTAAAAACAATGGTAAACTAACTGTCTTTGTAAACTCATACCTATTCCGTTAATTTTGATTTCACGTTAAAGCTTCTTCAATCTTTTGCAAAAAATCTTCTTTGGGATTTCCTCAATCTTACTTTCATCACAGACTCTCTTTTTCTTTTCTTTCTTCATGTCCTTTATTTGGTTACAACGGGTGTTTCAAGAAGATCCTCCTTGACGAGAAGCTTGAATGGCTTCCATTGTGAGTTTTCAACAAGAGGGCTCAAATTTTCTTTGCTGCAATCAAATTCAAGAGATTCGAACAGGTTATGCCGTGTAGATTTTTTTTTTTTTGGGGTAAATCAAAGGAAATTTTGTTGATTAATTAGCATAATTACACAAAAACATGACAATTAGAAAGACAAATTCCTCTTAGAAATAAACACAGCAAACATCTAAGGAACAAAGTTCTAAACCCCTTTGAGAAATTAGCAATCAAACCCAGTTTGCGAAATCCCATATTATGAATATATATTGATGTCACATGCCCAACAGATTTGAGGAACAAAATTCTTAACTCCTTTGAAAAATTATAAATCAAACCCAGATATGCCACAAATGAAAATAATAGTAAGGAGGCGTAAAGATTGATTGCTGTTAGGTTGATGATTTCTTTAGAGTAGAGAGAGGGAAAAAAAAGAAAAAAGAAAAAAGAAAAAAGTGAGAAAGAAGAGTTTGACGCCGTTATCAAGTTAGAATTGTTTTTGGTTATTTGAAACACTAATTTAAGATTTTACTAATGGATTGGAGATGTGACAATTTTTTAAACTTTTGTTTCAGGTAAAGATTTAGAAAGTTCTTATATGATAGAGTATCCTAAGTCTCAATCCACTGTTGTTAGCATCTACTCAAATTGTCCAGCATACAGAACGTGTGTTCCGTGACCAAAGTGGCCACCATTCCATAAACATTGATGTATTGTGTTTTGTCGTTTAGTTGAAAGAAGGTGATGTAATCCAGCAAAAAAGAAAAAGAAAACAGTGGACGTGGGGTTTGGTTGAAACAAAGTGATGTAATCATGTAATTCAGCAAAAGATAAAAAGAAAACAGTAACCGTATAAAAGAAAACAAAGTGATGTAATCATGTAATCATTGTAGCAAAGGCCATTTTATGTTTATTTTACATCTATTTTAATGCCTAATTGTTTAAAATGAATACATTAAGACCTCCTAAAGTTTTATGTTGTTGCATTAAGACATATTCCATCTCGCTTTTTTTGGTTATTTTAATGATTTGGTACCAAAAAAAAAAATAATAAAAGAATGGATTTATTTGCAACAATATCAAAGTGTGTACACTAAATTCGTGAAAATAAAAATAAAAGTTAAGGGACCTTATTGCAACAACATAAAACTTTAAGGGGACTCCTTCATTTTACCCAAAAAATAAAAATAAAGATTAAATATAATTTTCATTTTGTCCTTTAATTTTTAAAATTTTAGACTTAGATCCCTAACGTTATAAAAATCCTTCCGTCCAAGCCCATGCTAATGTGTAAAAATTATGTAAAAATTGACAAAAATGATTTGATATTTTTTTCTTATCTTTAATGAACAATATTTATTAGGCACCATAGAAGTACGAAGATACAAAATAATACAAAATCTAAGTGTATTTATTTAAATTACAAGCCATAAAATGTAAAGACTAAAACCCTTGTTTATTTTCCCTTTTTACTTGATATAATTGTAAGAATTACTATGTTCATTATCATTTTTTGAATGTTAAATTAATTTAAGTAATTGGTATATATACAACTAATCACTAATGAGATGGTAAATCTATTTAAATAAATATATATGATCTTATGCTTTCTTATAATATAAATTTTTTTATTCAGATTCTAGGTGTTCTAAAGTCTAGTTATATATATATATATATATATATTAAAGGATTTTTTATTTTTTATTTTTAAAATGAACAATTTCTTTATTAATTGAGTAAAAATGCACTAAGACCACAAAAACCATTATACTATAGTAATAAGACCAACTAACTTTTTTTTTTTTGGCCAATTTAGTACATAAACTTTGGTATGGTTGAAGATAGACCCCCTTATGTGTGTGTATATATATATATATATATTTTTTTTTTTTTTCCACCAAATCTTTGAAAGCAAAACAACAAAAAAGTTTAGGGGATCCTAGTGTTTTTTTTTTTTGGGTATATTACACCGACACCCAGAAACTAGACTCGCTACACCCTAGTTTGGGGAAATAACACTTCGCTCAAAAATTTGCAAAATAATTAACACTCCATCCCCTTTTTAATTTTTTTAACCAATGCCTAACTAGCCAAAGTTAAAAAGAAAAATTATATTCAAATTATTTTTAGTTTAAGTGAGGAATATTCCATGAAAAATTGGGGAAATGGGACTGAGTGTTAATTATTTTGCAAATTTGGGAGCGGAGTGTTATTTCTCCAAACTAGGGTGTAATGAGTCTAGTTTTTTCAAAAGAAAGGGGTATCAATATAATTTACTTTCTTTTTTTTAATGATTTCTGATTCAGTTGTTGGAATATTTAAATAAATTTTATTATTAATAATTGGCTTGGCAGGTTGACAAATAAAGTACTGATAAGTGCATAAAATAAAACTAAGATTCAGATTTTGGGTGTTATAAAGTCTAGTTATTATACTATATAGGATAATTACAATAAACTCCCTTATAGTTATGCCGAGCTTCACTTTGCCCACCCATAGTTTAAAAAGTGTTACTTTACAAGTGGGTAAAGTGACATTTTTTAAATCACGGGTTGGCAGAGTGAAACTTAGCCTAACCACAAGAGGTTTACTATAATTATCCCTACCATATATATAAACATATTGAAGGATTTTTTATTTTTTATTTTTAAAATGAAAAATTTCTTTATTAATTGAGTAAGAACGCACTAAGACCCCAAAAACCATTATACTGTAGTAATAAGACCAACAGACTTTTTTTTCTTTTTTTTTCTTTTTTTTTTTTTACCAATTTAGTATATAAACTTTGGTATGGTTGAAGATAGACCCCTATGTATACTATTTGTCTATTTGATTAATCAAAAAATATATATATTATTTGTCTATTTTAAAGTTTTGTTTTATTTTTTTATTTTTTTATTTTTACACCAAATCATTAAAGACAAAACAACAAAAGAGTTTAGGGGATCCTAGTGTTTTTTTTTTAATGATTTCTGATTTGGTTGTTGGAATATTTAATAAATTTTATTATTATTAATTGGCTTGACAGGTGGACAAATAAAGTATTAAAAGTGTATAAAATAAACTGACATGGCGTGAATGGAAAAAAGCCCACTGTGTATAGTGGCATGGACCATGTCGAAGATCATGACAGTTACTTCGAGCGGTTGCCTCAAGAGCATTTGGACAGTTTCTAGCAATTATTGAACCTAACAAGTTATGCCCCAAAAAAAGGAACCTGGATTGAAGAAACTGATAGTAATTATTAGACCCTCGAGTATATATAGGGGGCACATTTCATAGAACAAACGACTGCAAACATACAATGGAACTTAGATTAGATTCAGACCTGTAGTGTAACCTTGTTTATGCGATTTGTTCTTTAGGGTCAGTAGGCGATAATCAGCCAAGCATCCATGCCATTATTTTAATAGTTCTATTAGCCATATTAGCTTTTTTCATCCACCATTCAATGATAGTGATTACAATAATACAATGATAAAAGGTTAAGGGATAAAATGAGAATTTTAAATATATTAATAACTTTAATATGTGCTAGTAGGGTGCTACGTGACCCACTGGAATTAGTTGATGCGCGCATATATACGGAACACTAACTCAGACATCCAAGGTAAAAAAAAAAAAAACTATTACAATTTCCAATAGTCAAAACATTACTCACAAGATAAATATAATTTACAAGGCACACATGATAATTTTTTTAATTAATACTAATCTTATTTTAAGATAAAGACCTAAAGGCTAGCAAGCCCGAATTTCCAAACAACTTTAAACCTTCCAAGGTTGTCAGTTGGATTCTAAATTGGAACTTACATTGCCCAAACACCACGTCAAATTCAATTCTCAATTGATACCAATATATCATCAAGGGCTAAGTAATTATCTCCCATCATCCACGGGTTTCAATATTTGGTGTTTCATATATGCTATCATACTCAGCGGTTGAACTGGTAGAACAAGTGGCGACATCATGATGTTGAAAGAGAGACTAGTTTCACTAAGCAAGTACTCAATCTTTTTTTGCATATCATTTTTTTCCATTTTTTTTTCCACACTTCCCAATCTATTGCCACTTCTTTCATAGAAGACCTATCCTCCCCTCTTAACATTAAGCACCTTTTTTGTAAGATTAGCAGCTTCCTTTAGTTGTTCAATATTACCCTCATTGGCAATGTGATTCTCAAGAATTTGAAGTAGGTGATCCTCTTTAATGGTAGTAACAAAGTATATTGCTAGATTTCTATCAATTTCAGGTCTATCAAAAGAAAGTGCCTTCTTACCAGTCAGTAGCTCTGCCATAACATAACAACACCGAAGCTATAGACATCACTTAATTTTGTTAGTTGGCTCGTTTGCTCGGATTGATAACATTTCTGCCAGTGAAGACCTTAATTCCTCACCTAATTAAAAAAGGAAAAAGAGTTCAAGTCTAACACTAAGGATTTATTTGGTATTGCTCTAGAAAGTAGAGTATTTGCAACAAAGAGTTTTAGAATTTAGAGTGTTTGGTAAATTATAGTGATGCATTTTGGTTTGGTAACCAATTGAATTGAGAAGGGAAGAATTTAGGTATCATTAGATTTTGTAAATTAAGTTCCTTAGTTGAATTCAACTACATAAATTTATTGACCAATTTAGAAAAACCAATATTATCTTTTCTAAGGATAATTAAATTCAAATAGTGCTTTATTGGTCGATCCAACTATTAATTGGGAAACTGAAAGTATAATAAAAGATATATATATATATATATATATATAAAAGTTTTATCCAATTGAAATTTTTTTTTTTAAAGATGTGAGAGATAATAAAAGAGGACATAATAAAAGTGTTTTATAATTTTGTACTTAAACTCAATTTATTCAATTAATGATCAATATTTATATTATTATTATTGCTCTATCTCCAAATGGATGGGTATTAAGTGTTATTTAGAAAAATAAAAATAAAAATAAAATTATTATTTTAATTAAAAGTTTGAAATAATATACTTTTCAACTTTAGCAACTCCTTTCAACTTTTCCAACTTTTAATTAAAGTGGTGTTTAAACTTTAAAGCTCTTTTAAAAGTAGTGTGCTAAGCATTGCCGACGTTCTTTTAGTGTTTAGTGTATGGCACTATGATTCAGCCAAAAATAAAAGTGTATGGCACTATGGCTTGTCTGAGAAAAATCATAAAGAATGTTTCATTGTAGTTTTAAATAAAGTCCCACCAAATAAAGAAAAAGAAAAGGGAATAAAGATAAAAAGAGGATACCAATGATTCTTGCTGTTGGAATCATGATGTATAGTAGACAACGTGAGTTACGTGATGAAAGAGGCCAATGGCATTCCATAAGCAAATGATTCGTTATATTTCTCCCTTTTTATCGATTCTACAGATACATCACAGACTTTGAGTAGACCTGTATGTTTTTCGTTTTAGTTGAAAAAAGTGATGCGATTCAGCAAAGAAAAGAAAAAAGAGGAATGAGTTAGTTTATCTGTATATGTGCGTTTCGTAGGGTAGTCAATTATTTTTCTTTTGGTTGAAAGATAGTGAGTGCATTTGATAGGAAAAAAAAGTGAAATTACATGGAACACAACAAAGAGAAAATAAATAAAAAAATAGATTGATATTTTATTGACTAAATTATATTTTTGGTAAGTTTCAATTTTTTTTTTTTTTGAAAATTCGATGGTTGGATTAGGGGATTTGAATCCTGATTTTCAGGATAAGAGAGAAAAGACTGAATTATTAGGCTCTTGGCTTGCTAAGTTTCAATTTCTTTCTCAGGAAAAATTACATTTTAAATCTTATAGTTTAAAATGTAACTACTTAAGCCATATAGTTTAGAAATACCAACATAAACCCAAAGATTTGAAAAAAAATAAAAGAAATTAAATCCCATAGTTTCAAAAAAAAAAAAAAATCAAGCAATTAATTTTCAAAATGTAATAAATTAAATCTTCGTTCTACTTAAATGGGCCAAGTTTAAATTGTTAATTTTTGAAACCTCAATATTTAATATATTACTTTTGAAATTATAGGGCTTAATTTTTATTTTTATTTTTTAAAACTTTAGGGTTTAATTTATTAGACCCCCAAACAACTAGGTTTAAAATGTAATTTATCTTACATTCAATTCCGTCTTTCAATTTTCAAAATTAAATCACTTTTATCTTTAACCAAATCAACTTATAAGTATAACTCTCACATCACAAGTGTGACTTGGTAACTGACCTCGATATCCCTTCCTCGAAGTTGATTGGACCAAGTAACTATCCTCAAAAGTAATGTCTACTATCTCCATTCACATCAGCATTTATTAAGCCTAAAAGTCACTAGAGTTGTCCCATTTGCTTGTAGATTGGACTACTACCTTGACACACGTCCCCTCAGCCAATCTGAGTGGACAACTAGCTAGTAGGTCTATTGATCGGTTTTAAGGTAATTTCCTATCAAATACGGCACCCCCATTCTCAATAAATACCAATCTATCCAGTTGGATGAGGTATCTAATCTCATACATGAGATACTTTTATTTTTATTTCTCTTCCCTTCCACTAATTAACTAACTAAAAGTAAACGTTGATAGTCTTAGAGTTGCCATGTAGTGGTTTGTAGCAAGATTGCTTCAAATTGATTTGTTGTTTAACACTATTATTTAATGAGTCATTTGACTTATTTAAATAATACACGTGAATGGTTTTATGAATTGTCACTTAATAGATTGTAACAAAATTGTTATAAACTGTTTTGTAGCTAAATACTATTTTACTTAATATTTAATATCATATGTCATATTATAGCATCACTTCATGGAACGAAGTCTATAATAAACTAAACATGTACCTTGCACTTGCCACCAATGCCACCAACACTAGGGAAAGAGGGAAGAAAAAAAATAAATAAAGAAAAATAGAGTTGTACACTTGGTGTGATTCAAAATTTAAATAAAATATTTTATTTCGCTTTTATGAAAATAAACTGCTTTTTATAAATTTTGAATTAAAGCTGGAATTAAATGAAAAGAAATGGATCGGGTCAGTTAAAGAGATAATATACAAGGATGAGAGAGAGAATGAATATAGAAAAAGTAATTTGCTGATGGGCTTTGGTGAAAGACAAGAAATAGCGTAGAGAGAAGGGAATTTTTTTTTTTTGAAAATTACTTTTATGGGCCCTTTGTTCCCATTTTTGATTTGTTAAACTTGGTAAGTTTATGGGCCTGCTCAAGGTCACAAGTTTTATAAACTTTCATGGGGTAGAAGATAATATATAAAAATTTATAGTATAAATTACATTAACATTCCTAAAGTAGTAATTTGTCATGTCTTTTTTTAATAAATGACACTAAGTCCCCCTTTTCTCACTCTAGGGATGTGTTAACTTAAGCATCAAATATTTATGTTTTTTTTTATAACTTTGGGTGTCCAGGTTAGCGTTCAGTAAAGACATGCATTTCGACTAATCCCAGGAGTCGGGATATGCAACACCTTATTAGCACGTATATCACGATAGGCACAAGTTTTTACCTTGAGTAGATAACCCTGAGAAGATTCGAACTAATTACCATTAATTTAGTATTCTTCACTTAAATTTTATATTATAATAATGGCAGCATTTAACCCTAACTAGCATATAACCCGCGCAAAGCGCAGGATAATTTATATGTGAAGTATTTAAAATTCAGCATAAAATGATAGTGGAGAATCATTTAAACATCTATTGCCTCATTGTTCTATTGCTAAAGAATTGTTTTTGGGATTCAATGAGTGATGCCTTTGAAGGTTATTGAGTGTTTCCTCGGAAGGGTTTGTATAGATGACATAGTAATGGACCAAGAATGCCACTCCTCTATGTATAATATGCAGTATTTGGAAGGAAAGAAACAATAGAACCTTTAACGGTATTGAGCTTTCCACGCTTCAGCTTGAGTCTATGTCCTTAAAATCGTTGTATGAGAGGACACTTTCATTTGGGTGCATCCAATTTTCTTCTTCATTAAATTTCATAGACCAACTGGATATTGTATATATTCTTTAATTGAGCCTTTTGTATGTATTGTACACTTAAGGTCTCTCCTTTTATTCCTTTTTCAAACAGAATTTTATTCCAACTTATATAGAAAAGTATATATATTAATAGCTAGATCAAAATGCAGTCTCAAGCATGTTTTAGTATTACCGATTAAAAAAAAAAAAACAAAAACAACAAAAATCACGTTAATCTAGTTGCCAATTTCTTGCTAGTATTCCCCACAAAACCTCTCCAATTGCAAATCAACCATCCCTGCTACCTGCAACCCTCTTCACTTGTAGTCCTCTATTAAATCTCTAAAATATTCCAAAACCAATTCTAGATAATTCTAATCTGTGCTCATTTTTGCAGGCAACATATGCTCAATGAACAAACATAATATGTTACAGACCAAAGCTCTAATTTATATATGTTTGGTCAAATGTCTTGACCTCAGTTTGGGGTATCAAATTGGTCTATAAAGCCCAAACGCATCCATATACAAACCATCACAATCATCGATGAAATACTTTCGACAATGAGTTTTCCCTTGAGCAAGTGAGCCATGAATACACTTGCAGTAACACTCTAGCTACATTAAAATCATAATTAAATAGCAACTCTCACCCTAACTACATTATTTCCAGCCACGCATCCAATGCTAAAGCACCATGAGCTGCTTAAATACAATGACAATCGCCTATTAACTAAATTTTATTCACAGATATTTAAATCCCACTCAATCTATCTAGCATTGAATGCACAAATTTAGCTAAAAAATAAAGAGCGAGAGCGTGAGAGAAATGTTTTTATTCTTTAGCAATAAAAACAATTCTTTGCTTGTAGGATTTTAGAGATGGGCTTATTGGGTTAAAGGAGGAGGCAACCCGGTCCATCACTGAATTAGGTAGGGTTTCACTTTAAAAACCGGGTCGGGTTGACCCGACCCGTCTCTTTCTTTCTCATTTTTTCTCCAGCCGCCCCCCCTTTCCTTCTTCTTCGTTTCTCTCTTTTCACTCTCCCTCTAATCTCTCTCACTCTATCTCACAGCTCGGACCAAGACCTCCATGGCCAAGGTCATTGTTCTCTCACCGGCACCATGCACCGCCGGCGCCACTCACCACCGCCACCATTAATGGAGGTTTTTGGCTCGGCAAGGCCGAGCCTTGCCTCAATCTCTCTCTCGACTTTTCTCTCTCCCTCTCGGCTACTCTCTTCTCTCTTCCTCTCGGTTTTTCACTTCTTTATTTTTTTCTCTCACTCGGCTTTGAATGGTGAGTTTGGAATGGTGTGATCCGTGGTGAACCTATGTTTGGGTTTCGGATTGGGTTTTGGTGATGGGTTGTTATCTTTGGCCGTGGGTGATGGGTATGGGTTTGGTTTGTTTGGGTGAACCTGTATGTGGGATTGGTGTTTTGTGAAAAGTCAAGACCAATGAGGTCTTGGGTTTGTGGATTTGTGTATGGGTTGTGGGTTTTGTGTGAACCCGTGTATGGATTGTGGGTTGTAGATGACGATGTAGTGTGAATCTGTACATGTGTATTGTCTGATTTGTCAAGTGTGAGGCAAGCCGTGTGTGGGCTTGTGATCATGGTGGTGGATAGGTGCTTTTGTATGCATGTGAATGAGATTTATAAGCAGATTACCATTTTGTATTGCCCTTGTTGCCATGTCTATTCTTTTGATTCATTCCCAATATTTGTATGTGCCTGTGTATTCTCTTGAAATTCACAATAAAGTGATGACAGAGTCATAGAAATGCATATAAAGAAGATGTGAGTGAGTGACTTACACTGTCAAAGTTGAAAATTTGAAGTCCAACAACGAAAAGAGAGACTCAAATCTGCAAAACCCAGAAAGAGGTTATACATCAGAACCAAAACCAATTCAAATGTATAGAGGAAAAAAGGTAAAAGAATTCCACATACGCCATTTCCAAGAAAGTTTGAAGTTTCAGATATAAAACAAACAAACGTCAGTTAATTGAATGAAAAATAAATTACAAAGAGAAATGGTGAGAACTGCACCAACCGAATGAAAAGAGAGTCATGTGGAATGGAAATGGTGCAATTGTTGATCATTGATCATTATCCAGTTACTTTATTAAACAACATATCACTTGACAAATTTAAACAATAAAAACGCTTTAATTTAGTGTTTTAATTTGATGTGGCAGCCACATCAGTTTGTCTGACACTTGGCAGAACCTTAGTTAAAGGTTTCTGCTTTTTTATATATATATATATATATATATATATTGATATTGATTAGTTAAAATAACTAAGTTACACATGGGTAGATCGAAGATTTTTTTTTTCTTCTGAATTTAAGAAAATTTCTCTTCAAATCTCTCACAAACCCAGCAAAAAAATCTTACCAAAATACAGCACCTACCATGAAAAGAAAAGTGAAAAAAAATAAAAAAGTGCCCTACAGCCACTCATGGTATAGGTCAACAACCTATGGCTTAGATCCGCCATACTCACGGAGTCACGGTCACCAATCGGTCACCCATGACGAAATCACCATCCCGCACCTTAGATCGGCCACTTTGACGACTGTTACGACAAAGACCACCATCTAACGCCGCCCAACAGTCAGTGCTTTTCCTCTATCTGCAAGGCCTTTTTTCTGGTTTCTTTAGTTGTTCACCCAAATCGGGTTAGGTGAGAGAAGAGGAGAGAGAGCTAAAATGAGAGAAAAAGAGAGAGCTGAGATTTAATTTTTTCTGCTTCGGCTGGGTTTGCTGGTGTAGTCTATAATGCATGTGCCTGAACTTAATGTGTTGAGTGTAAACGATGATGGCTTAGGTGCAGCAGTAAGGGCTATCCGAACTGGACGGACACTAAAGAAACCAGAAGAAAAAAAAAATGGTACAGAAAAAAAATGTGAAGAAAAATATCAAGCCAGGCATTTTGTTTTATGAACGTGGCATTAATTGAACATTTGAAATAGTTTTCGCTGTTAAAATATATATATATATATATATATATATTAACATATCCGAACTGGGTTTGTTTTAGTGAATGTTTTCAGAAAAGTTGTAAGAGAGCGAGATGCTCATGAATATTCTTCTTGCAAGGCATTCATTGAACATTTAAAATCGTTCGCTGGAACGCAAACAAAAAATGTTGGATCTATTGATTGCAAAGGGCACATCAGATTACCAGCTGGGTTCCGTAAGCTGCATCTCACACGTGGAGCTCGTTGATGTTTAACTAACTAGAGTTGATTTAATAAAAAAAAAAAAAAAACAGCTAACTAAAGTTAATACCGTTAGTCAATAGAGTGAGAAAAAGAGGTGATGAATCATTTTGCTAATTTGGAAATGGAACGTCATTTATTGAAAGAGAATATAACGAGTGTAATTATGTTATACATCGGGGGTGTCAATATAATTTATCCAAACTTTTATAACGGTAATTAGGAAATAGTACACTGGTATATACCAGTATCAAAATATTTCGTTCCAATACCTAATGCGGAACGGTATTAAAAACTTTGGTTCAAATGCCATTGTGAATATACACTATTGTTCATGTTTTGGCAATCGCAAATTTAATGTAAATTTCAAAAAGTGTGGGGTTTTGTTTAAGCTTTCACTATGTTTTAATTATAAATTCTTTGTTTGGTAAAATGTGGGGGGGTTTGTGATTAAAATCTTGAGTTTCAACAAAGAATTCATTGCAAGAGTGGGATCAAAGAAGAAGTTCAAGAAATGTGTTTCCTAAAGAAAATATTAAGTTATAAGAAGTATCAGCTGCAAGTCTTTTGTTTCCATATATCTTCATATTGCCCAAAAAATGTTTCCATGGCAATACATCACACAGGGCAAAGCTGGTCAAAATTTGGAAGTTTAGATAAAGCCGCTATTTTTTAATTTCCAAATTCAAAAAAATTCGGGACATTGTCAGAAAAGCTGATATGGTTCATGTTGCACAAATGTCTCTCATTTATTGCCTTGTTACAAGTGGTATGAATGTTATAGCAGAGATTTTCTTCTGAAGAAATCAGTGTAAAAATGGTATCTCTAGCACCTCTCATATTTTATTGTTGATTTTTAAGCAAGCATATCAGAACTTGGAAGTGAGAGAGCGAGAGAGAAAAAAATGTATTAAACTTTTTTTGTTTCTATTTTTTTGGTTTAGAAGTTGAATTTACTGTTGCATAGCTCTCATAAAAGTTTAAAACTTAAAAGTCAGATATTAAATCTCTTTAAACTATGATGACTTCCAGCAGCATGATTATTCACACCTATAGATGCAGGGCATTCGATGTTCTGCCTTAACCTCTAAAAATAGAAATTCAAGAAGAATGAATTAGATGATATTGAATATCACCTAGACATTTTCTGTAGCGATGCATGTTCATTTGGCACAGACATTTTCTGTAGCGTCATGTTCCTTTGTCCATTAGTCAGATTTTATCTAACCTCATCTGATTAATTGAATTGAAAGAAGAAGAAAAAAAAGTGCATCTCGATCAACAACACGAACTTGTCTACAACATGCTAATATAATGTCATACAAAAGTTCAATTGCATCTCCATTTCTATCATCTTGTCTAAATGATTATAGCTAAACAATAGAAATATTAAAAACTCAGTTTCAATTGACGTAAGTATATTAAAACTAACTAATTATCTCCCATCATTCAACGATTTCAATACTTCGTTCTTCATGCTATTGTACGCAGCAATTGTACTGATAGAACAACTAGTGCCAACATCAATGTTGAATGATTGCGTAGGTGCATTGAGCAAAAACTCCGTTTCCTCTGTATAGACATTAGCATTTCCCCAAGGATGTTTTTCCATGATAACCAACCCCTCCAGTTCCATTGCTACTTCTTTCATAGAAGGCCTATCCTCGCCTCTCACATTTAAGCACCATTGTGCAAGATTAGCAACTTTCTTTATTTGTTCAATATTACCCTCATTGACAATGTGATCCTCAAGAATTTGAAGTAGACGATCCTCTTTCACTGCAGAACTAAAGTATGGTGCCAGATTTCTATCACTTTCAGGCATATCAAAAGAAAGTGCCATTCTACCGGTCAATAGCTCTGCCATAACAACACCAAAGCTATAGACATCACTTTTTTCTGTTAGTTGACTAGAATGGAAGTATTCAGGGTCTAAGTACCCCAAAGTTCCTTGCACCAAAGTGGTTAATTGTGTTTGATCAAGAGGAACCAACCTAGAAGCTCCAAAGTCAGCCACTTTTGCTATGAAGTTATCATCTAACAATATATTTGCAGTTTTGATGTCCCTGTGTATAATTGGCACAACAGTTTCAGAATGCATGTATGCAAGTGCTCCTGCAGTTTCTGCTACTATCTTCAAACGCTTTTCCCATGAAAGTATAGAAGACAAGTCTTTATTATGAATGTGGTGAGAAAGAGTCCCGTTTGTGATGAATTCATAAACTAGTAAGGGAACTTCTGTTTCTAGACAACAACCTAGTAGCTTAACCACGTTCTTGTGGTTAATTTGAGTAAGCACAATTATCTCATTTACGAATTGGTCAATCTGACTCTGATTACCAATTTTGGACTTCTTAATTGCAACCAATTTGTTATTTGGTAATACTCCTTCATAAACTGTTCCATAACCTCCTTGCCCAAGGACTCTACTCTCATCATAGTTATTGGTGGCTTTTTTAAGCTCTTCTGAGCTAAAGATTTTGGTTGTCTCGACAAACCCTCTATGATTAGATAGTTGTTGTTGTAACAGTATGCCACCATTTTGTTGGAAGAATTTTTCTTTGAGCTTCATGAGTTTTCTTCTTTTTAGCCCCCAATATATCCAAGAACCTCCCATAAGCAACATTAAAAGGCCAACGATGATACCTGCACACGTTCAAACATGCACTTTCACCTTATAGAAAGTTTTAAACTTTTTATATTTGTCAATACCATTGTCTTTGTAATGGAAAACACTTTGAAATAGTTGAGAACTAAATATTTAACATATGTATAGAAGATGACTCAGTCAAGAAATAAATTACAACGTAGTTAGTGATTGCCGCATAAACATATATTTACCATGTGTGATTGACCTCCTTTGTTGATCCCATAACATTCTTTTCCTTTCTTAGTTAAGAAGATGCGAATTGGTCTAGAATTTTGATATTACCCTTGTTAGATATTTGTTATCTAAGTAGGTTGTAATATAAGTCTTATTTATAAGGGATTGCAAGAATCTAGTCACCTGGAACATCATCCAGTCGACTGGATTTGGAGGTCTGGAGTTACTACTTGATCCAGTCACTTAGATCACCAATCCAATCGACTGGATGTCGTGCCTAGGAGTGCCTGAGAGTTTCTGCCTGACTCAGTCATCTGGACCACCAATCCAGTCAACTGGATGTCGTGTT
>BKZX01029960.1:157447-168081 GCA_014362285.1 Fagus crenata | reverse complement strand
ATCATTTACTCTTAGGTTTTGTTGTATCCTAGAGACTATTTGCTTGAACCCTTAGCAATCTCTGTGGAGAGGGGGCAAATCTAGTCTTAAAGACAGCGATTTATCGTGCCTCAAAACCTTGATTCTCCTTTAAATCCCCTAAAATTCCTAACAATTTTAAGACTAGATTTATGCAATGGAAGGAGAAAAGATGGCTTACAAAACGATGAATCAAGATTTTGTGAAGTTGGATAAGTTTGATGGGTCAAATTTCATCCGTTGGCAGGATAAGATGAAGTTTCTATTGACTGCACTAAAGATCTTTTATGTTTTAGACCCCAATTTGCAACCAATACCAAATCCTACTCCTGAAGACACTGAACAATTGAAGGAAAAAAGGATTAAGAGGGAGGAAGATGAACTGGTATGTAGGGGTCATATTCTGAATACATTGTCCGACCGGTTGTATGATCTGTTCACAACCATGTCTTCTCTAAAGGAAATCTGGAAAGCACTAGAGACTAAGTATAAAACGGAGAAATAAGGTACGGATAAGTTTATCATTCAGAAGTATTTTGATTTCAAAATGTTGGATAATGTTTCTGTGTTGGACCAAATGCATGAATCACAAATTCTGGTTCATAAGTTAAATGATCTTTCCATCAAGATTCCAGAATTGTTTCAAGTGGGAGCAATCATTGCAAAACTCCCACCCTCATGGAACAATTATAGGAAGAAGCTTATGCATATAGCAGAAGAACTTACCTTAGAATAGATTGGTACACACCTTCGAATCGAAGAAGAGAGTCGAATTCGTGAGGGTACCAATTCTGTGTCTAAAGTAAATGAAGGGACTGTTAATTATGTCCAAAATGGTGGAATTGGAAGTAGTAAAACAAATAAGAGTTTCAGGCCAAACAAGAAAATTGTTAAGAAGAATAATTCCAACAAAGACAAAAAGGATAGGGCCTGTTTTCATTGTGGAAAGAAAGGCCATTACATCCGATAATGCAGATTCTTGAAGAACCAAATGAAAGACAAGGAACTGAACACAAGTGAGGCAAATGTTGTTGATGAAATTATGGCCATGGTGAGTGAGATGCAAATCGGTATGATAACCGAAGTGCACATGGCTAGTGCAGCAGAAAATTCATCCGAATGGTGGTATGATTCTGGTGCAACAATTCATGTTTGCAACAACAAGACACTGTTCAAGGAGTATGTGGAAGCGGGCAATGGATTAGAGGTCCTAATGGGCAATCATAACACCGTTAAAGTACTTGGAACAAGAACAGTGGAATTGAAACTGAGTAGTGGAAAGAAACTTGTACTCACCAATGTGTATCACGTTCCTGATATCAAGAATAACTTGGTTTCTGCAAGTCCTTTGTCTAAGAATGGTGTAAAAGCTGTCCTTGAGTTGGACAAGCTTATTTTATCTAAGAATGGTATATTTGTTGGTAAAGGTTATTCTTGTAATGGCATGTATAAACTCAGTATAATTATTAATAAGAGTGATGTTGGTTGTGCTTATATTGTGGATTCTTCTTTTATGTGGCATGCTAGATTAGGACATTTGAATTTCAAGTACATGAAATATATGTCAAAGCATGGGTTTATATCTTATAAACAAGATGTGCATGATAAGTGTGAAATTTGTATTGAATCTAAGATAAGAAAGAAGCCCTTTCCCTCCACTAATAGAGATTTACAATTGTTAGAATTAGTTCATTCCAATACTTGTGAATTGAATGGTATTTTGACTAGGGGTGGAAAATGTTACTTTATCACTTTCATAGATGATTTCTCTAGGTATACTTATGTCTATCTAGTGAGAAATAAAGATGAATTCTTTGATATGTTTAAGAAGTATAAAACTGAAGTAGAAAATCAAAAGGATAAAAGAATGAAAGTTCTTAGAAATGATAGAGGTAGTGAATATTTTTCACAAGAATTTACCAATTATTGTGAGGAAAATGGACTAATCCATCAAAGATCAGCCCCTTATACACCCTAACAAAATGGCTTAGCTGAAAGAAAGAATAAAACTTTAGTTAACATATTGAATGCCATGATCTTAAGTGCAAGGCCACCTTTCAATTTGCGGGATGAAGCTTTGCATACTGCATGTCATGTGCATAATAGAGTTCTATCTACCAAAATTCAGTCATCTCCATATGAGTTATGGAATGGTAGGAAGCCTAATTTGAGTTATTTTAAAGTGTGGAGGTGTATAGCCTACTTTAGAGTTCCAGATCCTAAAAGAACCAAACTTGGACCTAGAGCTATCAAAAGTGTGTTTGTTGGTTATGCAGTAAATTCTAAGGCTTATAGATTGTTGGATTTAAGTTCCAATACTATAGTAGAATCAAGAGATGTGGAATTCATTGAGAACAAGTTTATAAATGATTCTCAAATTCCCTTATAACCAAAACAAACACAAGAAACTAACTCGTTGGTTAATAATTCTCTTAGTGAAAATAAGAGAATAGAACCAAGTTCACCAAGTGAACAAAGGAGGAGTCAAAAGGTAAGAAAAGAAAAGGATTTTGGTCCTGATTTCATTTCATACCAACTGAATGTTTACCTTGTAGAAGGAAACAGAGAAAAGGTCATTGATAAGTTTCCTTTTGTAGGAAATGTAGAAGAAGATCCAAATACTTATAATGAAGCTATGGCTTCAAGAGATGCAGCTTTTTGGAGAGAAGCTATTAATGATGAAATAGACTCAATATTGTCCAACAATACTTGGGTGCTAGTGGATCTTTCTCCAGGTTCTAATACCATTGGTTGTAAATGGGTGTTTAGAAGAAAATATAGAACTGATGGATCTGTTCAAACCTTCAAAGCAAGGTTAGTGGCTAAAGGCTTTAAGCAAAGGGAAGTAATAGATTACTTTAATACCTATGCACCTGTTGCTAGAATAACATCTATTCGTGTGCTAATAGCACTTGCATCCATTTATAAGTTGGTGGTACATCAAATGGATGTAAAGACAGCTTTCCTTAATGGGAATTTAGATGCGGAGGTCTATATGGATCAACCGGAAGGCTTTGTGCTTCCGGGAAATGAAAGGAAAGTTTGTAAGTTGGTTAAGTCATTATATGGCTTAAAACAAGCACCAAAACAATGGCATGAAAAGTTTGATACCGTTATTCTAGCTAATGGTTTCAAACACAATGGAGCTGACAAGTGTGTCTACTTTAAGTTTACTGTTGAGTATGAAGTCATTGTGTGCTTGTATATGGATGATATGCTTATCTTTGGAACAAATATGCTAGGTGTATGTGAAACCAAGAAATATTTAGCTTCAGTGTTTAAGATGAAAGATCTTAATGAAGCAGATACTATCTTAGGTATCAAGGTTAAGAGATATAGTGAGGGTTATGCACTATGTCAAAATCATTACATTGAGAATGTGCTTCTTAAATATAAGTATCTTAATGTTAAAGAAGTAAATACACCATTTGATTCCAATTATAAGTTAGTTGAGAATACTGGAAGGGCAATTGCACAGCTCGAGTATGCTAATGTAATAGGAAGTATGATGTATGACATGCATTGTATAAGACCAGATGTAGCCTTCGCAATAAATAGACTTTCAAGGTATACTAGTAGCCCTAGTGTAGAGCATTGGAAAGCCATTGCAAGAGTCATTGGTTATTTAAAGAAAGCCAAAGATTTAGGACTCTATTATTCTGGGTATCCAGTTGTGTTAGAAGGATATTCAGATGCTAATTGGGTAACTAGTATAGGTGATAATAAGTTAATATCTGGTTGGGTATTCACTCTTGGTGGGGGTGCAATATCGTGGGCATCTAAAAGCAATCATGTATCTCTCATTCGACTATGGAATCTGAGTTTATTGCTTTGGCTTCGGCGGGTAAAGAAGCAGAATGGTTGAGGAACATGTTTTATGATATAGAGTTGTGGCCACAACCGATGCCAGCCATATCTGTTTATTGTGATAGCCAAGCCACCATGTCTAAAACATATAGTAAAATCTATAATGGAAAGTCTAGACATGTTAGTCTAAGACATGAGTACGTAAGATAGTTAATAGAAGATGGTGTTATTTCTATTATCTACGTAAAGTCAAGTAGTAATCTTGCTAACCCTTTTACCAAAGGTTTATCTTGAGATTTGGTAAGCGTAACTTCCATTGGAATGGGGCTAACACCTTTCTTAAAAGAATCACCAACAGTGGGAACCCAACCTTGAGTAGATTTATTTGAAAAGGTTTAAAGGGTAATAACAAGCTGTTGATTCATGATTAGTAAAAGCACTAAATTTTGTGTCCCATTCAGGATGGAATAGTGCAATCTGTTACGTTAGTAGGATGAGTTTACTCTTAATGAAGTTCAAATCAAGTGATGTCTGTGTTACAGAGACATAAAAAAGGAACTTCACCTTTGTGAACATAGGAGTGGTGCCATTTTTAACAAGAGTTAAGGTTTTCTCTTGTAAATGTTCACTAAGCCAGGTAGAGCACAAAGCCATAAAAGTGCTAAACTATAAAAGAACTTATTTTATTAAAAGATCATTGTTGTGTGTGTATTATTTCTGGTTTTAAGGAAAAAGAGTTTTGGTTTAAGCGAATGAGCCACCAATAACTCTCTTGAAACTTTGAAGTAATTGCACTAGGAAAGGGTTTAAGTTGAAAGACACCTTCTTTGATGCATAAGCTTTGTGTGTGCTATACACTGAACAAGAAATATTACAACCTAGTGGGGGATTGTTAGATATTAGTTATCTAAGTAGGTTGTAATATAAGTCTTATTTATAAGGGATTGCAAGAATCCAGTCATTTGGAACATCATCCAGTCGACCAGATTTGGAGATCTGGAGTTACTGCCTGATCCAGTCGCCTGGATCACCAATCCAGTCGACTGGATGTCGTGCCTGGGAGTTTCTGCCTGACTTAGTCGCCTAGGCCACCAATCCAGTCAACTGGATGTCATGTTTTTGCCTGACTCAGTCGCTTGGATTGGTAGTCCAGTCGACTAGATCTCGGCAGTTAAAGGCAGTTATAGGCAAATGTTGTGCCTTTTCATGGTGACTCTTGGCTTGGTATTCACTTGCAATATAAAAGGATTTCTTGTTCAGTTATTAAGGCAGAGAAAAAAACTTAATTGTTCTAAGAAGTTCTTAAGAGTAAAATTGAATTGCTATCATTTACTCTTAGGCTTTGTTGTATCTTGGAGACTATTTGCTTGAACCCTTAGCAATCTCTATGGAGAGGGGGCAAATCTAGTCTTAAAGAAAGTGATTTATCGTGCCTCAAAGCCTTGGTTCTCCTTTGAATCCCCTAAAATTCCTAACAACCCTTACTTTTCATCTTTATTCCAAAAGCAAGAATAGTTTATACTTTTAATTTGTAAATTAAATAGAAGTATAATATTTTTTCGTGCATCAACGAAGGAGTTGTTGGAATTTATTTTCATGTTGGGAATAATAGAGACAAAAGAGAGAAAATGGGGGATAGAAGTAAGGATTAACTTGATTCAACCTAATGGAAATTGTCCAAAACAAAAAAGCCCTAAGTGGCTACTTCTTTACTATATTGAACTATTTATACAAAGAATCTAACAAAGAGTATGTATAGGAATATATTAGGCATAGGATAGAAGCCCTAAAGCCATGGTCATCCATGTATTCTACAAAAACATATAATGTATTTACGGTATATCCTATTACATTCTAGAATCTACCCTTAAACTCAAGGTTGAATCTTGAAGAAAACTTGAGTTTGAACTTTAAGAGCAATACATAAAATATGACCAAGTTGGACTAGATAGATGTGTAAAGGACTAGACTTAATTATGTGGAATGGAACAGGCGAAGCAAATGTGAATGACAGTAGACTACAACGATCAATGATGGACAATGGTTGGAGAACGGTTGTTATGGTTAGATAATAGCTCCATCAATGGCTGGAATGAAGACATTGGCATATGAAAGCATTGTGGGTGGTTGGATGCATGATGATAACACCTATAGCTAGAATGGTGCTAACGATTATGGACAACATCACAGATGGCTAGTCAACAATTGGTTTGAGATGCACGTCTACCCGTGAAGTCACACGAGTGAGTTGGTGGCTTTTAAAAGAACCCTAGCATAGATTGAGCCCTAAAAGAATCAATGATAGGTTTTTTTAGGCTTTGGGAGCCTCAAATAGGAAAATCAACTCCTTGATCAAAATCTACGCGAAAAGCAAAATGGAAAAAAGACCAAACATAATACAAAACAAAACATTAGAAAATGGCCAATGCTAGTCAATGGGAGGTCAACATTGATGTGACAGTTCCTAACATGGTGCTTGTGATACCTTAGATTGTGTGGATTTGATTAGATTGGATTGTATAAATATGTGTTAATTGTGTAGTTATGTGTTGAGTCCCACAAAGCCTAATTGGAACTTGATTAGTCTTTTTGGATTATAACACTTGTGGCTATCACATTTCTACAAGTTGTGACAAATAGTATTAGAGCCAACATGGTAACTTTGTGTGGCTCAACGACACTGTAGCACAACATGTGCCCTGATAAGGACGTTAGGAATTGAAGTGGACGAAATTATGATACCCCAAACTGTGCAAATTTTATTAGGATTGGATTGTATAAGTGTGTGTTATGTAGTCGTATGCTAAGTCTTACATCGCTTTGTTTACTAGGTATATTTTGGCTAGTTATGTTGCGGTATAGCACAAATGTGGCTAGTCCTTTTGCACGAGTCATGATAGTGTTGACATGTTAGGACTACTAGTGTAGTAGGGTGATGTGTCACTAACATGGAAATTTTGTTGATGTGGCAGGTTAATTATGTGGCTATTGGTGTGTCAATCATGTGGTGAAATGACATGTCGACTCTATTCCACAGTGTGAGGCATGTGGAGGTTAGGGTAGAACCTTCTGGTGGTGCTTGCATGTGGAATGTTGTTTTTGGTAGTATAAAAAAGAACTACTTCAAGTGGTGTTGTTTGTACCTTAAAAGAATGCTCAAAAGACTCCGATCTGGAATGGGCAACACATGAACAGTGCCAGAAATGTGGGTATGGGCTGCAATGCTAGTAGGGATGATAAAAAGGAGAAAACAGCAATCCTAAAACCCTTGCTCTAGTGATTAACTTGTTGGAACTTATGTTGAGAGTGTGAATGATATAAAAAAGAAAGAAGTAAAAAGGGAAAATAAGAATGAATGTGGTATGGCCTTAAGACATATAATTTTTTTTCTTCCTAAAAACCCTATTATTCTCGTAGGAATGGCCTTAACGTCTTTATTAGTTAAAATGTTTGTACGAAAATATAATTAAGAGTATTTATAGGAATGACCTACGGGCACTAGTGCCTAATTCCTAGGTACCAATGCTTAGGACACTTCCCTTATTCCTTAGGTACTAACACCTAGGACACTCATTTTAAGCAACTCTTGCTTGAGACAGCTAAACCTAGATTGGGCTCTTTTAACCTCTCTTCTTCAAAGGAAGACTCTCCTTCTGGCTTCCCATCAAGGTTGGATTAGCTGAACTGAGGAACCACATCCTAGCGTTTAATTGGAATCGTTAACCTGATCCTTATCGCTGCCTTTTGCATCATTGGCAGAGGTAACGAGGTCAACCAGTTGGAGTTTCTATCCATCCAAAGTAAAATCACCACCTCTTCCTGTAACGAAGGTGCCTTCATTTTCTATTCCAGTAGGGCTGTTTGAAGCCTTAGATTCTACTTTTCGGGTGGTTGTTCCTAGGCTGAGTTCAAGCCCCGATAGCGAGTTTGATTTAACTATTGGGAGGGATGATGCTCAAGGGGTCAAACGAAAGAAGTTGATAAAGGAAAATGGCAATTTACTCGATAGTCGTTCCATCTTCTAGGGCTAACTTGGGATCTATTAATCTCATAAAAGTATTTGTTAACACAAGTGCAAAGGACCACAAGTGTTCTGGGACATTGAAAAGAGAAAACGAATGGGCGAATTAGTTTTGGAGATCGACTGTGTTTTTGGTTGACTAGTTGAATATATCTCATTCTAGTTTATCAGGTTTTTATGAGAGACCAAATACCCTTTAAAATCTCTCTAGGCATTAAAATAATTTTGTGTGTAAATCAAACCATAATTTAGTTTGTACAAAAATAAACTAAAAATGATTGCATTTTTATTAAATTGAGGCTATCAATTAAGGTAATTTTTGCATAAATAAGTTATTTGATCAAATTTTATTTAATTTTCTTTTTGATATTCAAGTATTTTAAAAGAATAATTGTAGACACCCCATTTTGTACCTACCAATATCCGAAATCCCCAATCCCAATAACGATATATACCACCTCAGTCTATTGAGAGCAACTTTGAGAAGTGAGTCAAAGAAGACGCCTTGGACAAAGCTCAAATTCAAACAAAATCCCAACAACCCCGACAAGCATACACCTCTCTATTAGAGGCGTACGTCTTATGGACACGACTCAAAAGCTGGCGCACCTCAAGTAGTTGTATGCCTCTCCTATATGAGCATACGCCATCCAAAAGTGGCGAATGCCACCCAGTAACAAGTGTACGCCACTTTGAGATAAACACCTGAAATCACTCAAATTTCCATACTAGTCTTAATTAATCATATGGGAGAGCTGACAATGGTCAGTTAGGGTTTTTACACTCCAGCCACACCACCCCCACACTCTATTTCCTACATAAACACCCACATTTCACCATTTCCAGTTTTGCAGAGCGAAACGCAGGGACTGTGAGCATCTCTTGAATATTTTTGATGTTTATGAAAAAGCATCGGGCCAAAAAATTAATATGGACAAATCTTCCATCCAATTCAGCTGCAATACATCACCAATGCGCCAAAGAGAACTAGGAGACATGTTTGGTGATATGCGGGATGCTCATCCCCACAAGTATTTAGGACTCCCAACGATAATTGGGAGATCAAAGAATGTAGTTTTCAAGGAGATCAAAGAATGTAGTGGTTGGAAAGAAAAAACTCTTATCCTACGGGGGCCGTGAAGTACTAATCAAGTCTATAGCGCAAGCTCTTCTGACCGATGTAATGAGTTGCTTTCTTCTACCTAAATGTTTATGTCATGAGATGGAAGGCCTAAATCGTAGGTTTTGGTTGGGTCAACGGGGGGATGAAACCAAAATGTCTTGGGTGGGATGGAAGTCTCTGTGTATGTCCAAGATCCGAGGTGGAATGGGTTTTTGAGACCTTAATGCATTCAATTTAATTAACACTTTTGGCAAAATAGGGTTAGAAGCTGGCACAAAACCCACATTCCATGGTTTATAAATTCTACAAGGCCAAATATTTCCCCACAGGTAACTTATTGCAATCTAAACTCAGCAACAACCCTTCCTTTGCGTGGAGAAGCATTTGGACTACTTTGGAAGTGGTAAAGACAAGGATGGGAAGCTCTTGGTTGTACTTGGTAGTTAAGAAAAGAAAACTCATCAAGCTTAAAGAAAAGTTTTTTCAACAGAATGGTGGCTTGATTTTAGAACAACAATTAAGCAGACAAGAAGGATCAACTGAAATAGCCAAAATCTTTACTTTAGAAGAGTTAAAAAAGGCTACCAACAACTATGATGAGAGTAGGATCATTCGCCAAGGAGGTTTTGGTACAGTTTACAAAGGATTTTTACCAAATAACAAGATTGTTGCAATCAAAAAGTCCAAAACAATCGATCAAAGCCAAATTGAACAATTCATTAACGAAATGGTTATCCTCTCCCAAATTAACCATAGAAATGTTGTCAAACTCTTCGGTTGTTGTTTAAAGACTCAAGTTCCTTTACTGTTAAGGAATTCCACATAGGTTGATAGGAAAGTTGTGTTAGTAGTCCTATATATAAACAGGACACCTCACAACATATTGTAATCATCTAAAAATATATTGTACACAGTGAATTAATAAAGATGTAGCTCATTGGCTACATCCTGTGGACGTAGGCTCACATAGCCGAACCACTTGAAAAACCCTAGCCTCCATTCTCTTCCTCTCTTTATCACTCTTTTATATTTTCCATTGTCATTAGATTTAGGTTTTCTACATGGTATCAGAGCCCTAGAGCTCTAACGAGCAACTTGATCCTTCTGCTTCCGCATTTAAAAAAAAAAAAAAACCATTCAAAAAGCTCCTCACCATAAATCTTTCTTTTTCCGAAAACTGATCACAAAAATCAGTCTCTCACTTCAAGATCGGCAAAACCCCAGTTACCTGATCAGAATCCAAGCCTGCACGCGCTCTCATGTGCGGCCTATGGCTTCCAAAAACTCTGAGATCTCTTCACGCACCGCCGCATCACCAAGTCTCGGTTCTATCTCTTCCAGACACCGATTCAAGTTTTGACCACTTCCATTCGATATATAAGAGGCCGATCTACTCACCGCCACAAAAATTGGGGCAATCGAGTATGCACGCACCTCCACGCGCCTATCAAATTCTGGCCGTCCGATTCTTATATCTCACGCGCCGCACGCGCCTTCTGTTCTTCCTGAAACGTGTCACCAATCAAAAGGCACCACGTCATCCTTTGACTCGCGATTTCGACCCGCGGTTTGCCCGACCCATTTATGATCCACGGCGCTAACCATTGCTGATGTCAGCCCTAGGTCACTACAACTTACTGTTGACGTTAGCAGACTCGAAAAAAA
>BKZX01029960.1:121404-157347 GCA_014362285.1 Fagus crenata | reverse complement strand
AAAAAAAAAAAAAAAAAAAAAGATATGGTATATACTTTTTTGATTTTATCTTCATGAGCCAAGACTGAGTTAAGCTATCGAGCTACTGAGCTGAGATCTTGAGCCAAGACCGTTTGAAGATCCAAGCCTCTGAGCCACTGAGCCGCGATTTGAGCCATTGAGCCATGATCCAACCAAGCCAAGCTGAGATCTACTTCAAGCCAAAATCCAAGCCACCGAGCCGAGATATGAGCCAAGCCGAGTTGAGTCAAGATATTTGAGCTATTTTTTTGTAAACAAACTCAAAGGTTTCATTAAAATTACACCTTCAATTTGATGGGGAATGTTAAGGAATCCCACATAAGTTAGATAGGAAAGTTGTGTTAGCAGTCCTATGTATAAATAGGACACCTCACAATACATTGTAATCATCTAAAAATATATTGTATACAGTGAATTAATAAAGATGTAGCTCATTGGCTACATCTTGTGGACATAGGCTCACATAGCCGAATCACTTGAAAAATCCTAGACTCCATTCTCTTCCTCTCTCTATCACTCTTTTATATTTTCCATTGACATTAGATTTAGGTTTTCTACATTTACTAGTCTATGAATTTGTCACTAATGGTACACTATTCAAGCACATACATAATAAAAGCAACTCATCTGCCATGCCATGGGAAATCCGTCTAAGGATTGCTGTAGAAACAGCAGAAGCACTATCATATCTACACTCTAAAGCTTCTACACCAATTATCCATAGAGATGTCAAGCCAACGAACATACTCCTAGATGATAATTACACTGCAAAGTCTCCGACTTTGGAGCTTCAAGGTTGGTTCCTCTTGATCAAACTCAATTAGCTACAATGGTACAAGGAACTCTTGGATACTTGGACCCTGAGTACTTACTCACAAGCCAGTTGACGGAGAAAAGTGATGTTTACAGCTTTGGAGTAGTCCTTGTGGAGCTACTAACAGGAGAGTTGGCACTTTCATTCAATAGGTCTGAAGAGGTAAGAAGTATAGCTATGTATTTTCTTTCATCATTGAAAGAGGAAAGATTGTTTGAGGTTCTTGATGATCATATAGCTGAAGAAGGAAACAAGGAGCAACTCAAACACGTCGCCGAGCTTGCAAAGGCGTGCTTAAAAGTAAAAGGGGGAGGAAAGGCCTACAATGAAGGAAGTGGCAATGGAATTAGCGGGAATAAGAAAGATGGAGATGCACCCATGGGTTAATGATGGAGAAGTTTTGGAAGAGTCTGAATACTTGCTTGGGGAGATATCTGACTCTTCCAAACAAAATAGTAGTAGTAAAACTGCTGAATATGACAGAAATACTCTTACCAGAAAGAAAATTTTTAATGTTCCCACATGATATTCATTCATCCCACATAATAGTGAGTTTCTAGGTCTCTCTAATTATATTTATTATGAGATTTATTATTAAAAAAAAAAAAAAAAAAAAAAAAAAAAAAAAAAAAAAAAAAAAAAAGAGGAGTATAACATCATCGTACTCCAAAAATATTTAATAATTTTACATTTTTTTTTCTTCTTCCAGTGGTAAGTTTTAAATGGTGTAACATAGTTTTCAGTGATCAATCTATACATCATTTACATACATTAAGTAGAATATATTACTTCAATACTTATGAAATTTTTTATATGAGTAGATTTATTGAGCATTTTATGCTAGATTATCAAGAAGATGTCTGACCAGTACTAATCATTCATTTCAAGCGCCAATTCCAAAGTGTTTGACAGTGAGTCTATAATCATTTGACAGTGAGTCTATAATCAATATCAACCATATACAAGGTATGGATGATATATGTTATCGACCCACTTTACAACAAGTTCAACTCTTTGAATTTATGGCTTATCAATATGATTATAGGACCATGCCAACAACTAACAAAGAAATATATGTGTGTGTTGAATTATGTGGCGAAATAGAAAAAATATTTCATTTAAAAACTTACACAGTGTTATATGTTATTTAAAAAATCATTAATAAGATATTTAGGGATGATGATTAGAATTGCATGTTTGGTAATGATTGGCTGTGCCAGATTTGACTTGTCAAACAAGCAATTGACATGTTCCTTCTTTTCATAGATATGGAATGGTGAGTGGGGACAATGAGGTGGATATGAAGCAATAATATTCAAGGTCCTAGGTTTAGCAAACAAAAATAGAAGTTAGGGATTTTATTCATCTTTAGATAGCCTATTTGAGCTCTTTGAATTGATAAATGATCAATTCTCCCAAAAACTTATCCGTTAGAAAATTGTAAATTTAATAATTTAACCATAATTTAACAATTACCACAAAATGAAATCTTAAATCTTACTGAGAAAAAAATCACTGTTATCTAAATAACTATCTACTTTGTATCTCTTCCAATAAACAACACATACTACCATCATGAACACCACAAGCCACAAAGTCCACAAACAATGAATATACAAGAAGAAAAAGAAAAAAAAAGGTGAACTCTGAAAATTAATCATTGAGCCACTGACACCCAAATTTGTAATTGTCACAGCCCCACTAGCCACCGTCCCATCAACCACCATTGATAGCGCAAAAAATCCTTGATTTGTTTTTTATTTATCTTAAACGCCCAAAATTCCAAAACTCATTTGACCAAAAAGAAGCAAAAAGCTCTTTGCAAATCCAAACGTGCAATGATAAGCACCAAATTGATGAAAACTTGTGTTAGGGGCAAAGTGGCCAATACTGGATCAGAGGCCAAGGAATGAAATATTTCGATACCGATTAATATCGGTGTATGTATCGTTTCGGATTTACCGTAATATATATATATATATATTATTGAATATAAGTGAAAAAATTTCCTTCTTTTTTATATAAATATAGTTAAAAGTCATTTAAAATACATTTACATAAAACTTTTTTCTCAAAAAAATTAAATTAAATTAAATTTTTCATTAACCCGAAACATACCGAAACGGCCAAAAGACCCCGAAATATTAACAGGTACGTTTTGGTGGTGTTTCTTGTATCAAGTGGAGTACTGAAACGAAATATTTCAGGTGTTTTGGCCGAAACGGTACGAAATTGACCACTTTGGTTAGGAGTTATTTTTTTTGCTCTGCCACGCGTCAATGTCTAATTAGGCATCTTTATTAATCCGGGTTCAATTTTGGGAAGTCAAGTCCACTACTCACTCCACCATGATGATGACGGAGGCTAGCAGTGCATTTAAGTAAATCCAGTGACTTTGCAAGAAATAAATATGAACTTAATTCTAAAATATGAATGTGATTCTCCAAATAATCTTTTTTAATGAGAACATATGAAAATGAATGGTAGAAGTTGGAAAATTAAAAGAGAAACAATGAAGGAGAAATAAATATTATCACTTATGCATTCAACAATTACAAAGGGTGCTTTATCTATATGCTGAATGAGTTTTTCTAAACTTAGAGATTTTTTTTCTTCTTATAAGCTTTTTGTATAGCTGAATGTCATATCTCTTTCACGTTAGATCTCTGCCTCCTTTATAGTGTTGACTGAATCACCATAAAACCCCAAGGATCAACCAAAGTTACTAGTTTATATCATAAATAGTTCTTGTGTAGTGAAAGATTTTGGAAAACCAAGAAATCAGCACTTCTTGCCCAAACATGAGATATGTTCAACTAAAGCCACCATGGTTGACTTCCTCAAAGGGAAAACTTGCTTCTAGAGCTGCTGAATCTATGCATCCTGGAAATTTTTTTGTTGAGTAGAAACTTTCATTCATGTGGTAAAGGGTTGCTTCATCCATGGCTACCCTTTACACGTAAGACTAATGAAGGTTTAGATCTAGTCCCTCTTTTCTAGTCTCAATATTTGACTTTTTATTGAGTCTGGAGCTAATCTTGAGAGAAAACATCTCTTATGCCCCTCCTCACTGGTTGGCTCCTTGAAATACAAGGGCCTGGTTCAGTTAGTTATGCCATAAATAAATAAAAATCAAGTTGTAGACCCAGTTGGAGATTTTGGTGAGATTTTGGGCCTCAACCCTTACTTTATTTGCTTAGGCTTTTGTTTATGTATGGGCTGCGAAAAATCAGCCTTTAACAACTTGAAAAAGGAACTTGAAAACTATTGGCCTCCTCTTTCACAGTGGCTGCAAAAATATTGGAGCTTAAACCTAGAAAGTCTCTCTCCATGAATAAGTGCACAGACCTGATGTGGAGAACGTAGAATATGGAACATGAAATATACGGGGTGCATGATGACCAGTCGATCTGATGTGGGGGATGGGATGGTTTCAGTTCGCGACGAGCTAGGTCGGCTCTTGAGGCGAGCTAGGTCGCGATGGGTAGATGACGAAGAAGTGGTAGAGAGAGAGAAAGATAGAGAGGCAAAAAAAATTATTATGATATTTTAAAATAAATATTAACAAAAAAAAAAATTCTAATTTATCTTTGGATTGAAATAAAAAACAAAAATAAGTTGTTTTACGAGGATTAACAATATAATATGAACCAAAATAGACTAAATGACTAATTTAAAAATAATAAAAAATTAAAAGAGTCAATATATATATATATATATATATATATATATATAACTTTATGGATAAGTTTGAAAATAGTCCGAACTTACCTATGGCAATCTTAAGCACTAGTAAGACATCCGCAACACAGCCTTCACCGTCTTTTCTTCCATTTCCATGGTGCCATTTGGGGCAACGACAATTATAACTCCCTTCGGTGTTAACACAGTTTTTCGCTCTTGTGCAATTATTGAGAGTTGGTTCCTCACATTCGTTAATATCTGCAAATGGAAGTGAAAGAATATCAAATCGCAAATACATACATCAAAATGAAAGATAAAATAAGTATACCAGAATTGATCGTTGAAATTCATATTTTTTTTTCTTCCTAGTTTTGGAAGCTTTGTAGATGTATAATACCTTGGCAACCATCATCGAGGTATGGGTTCCCTTGGTAACCCTGCTTGCACTTGCAATGATACCCATCCCTGGAATGGACGTCATGGCATTCACTATTCCCCTTACAAGCGAAATTTGTTTTGTTTCGAGTTGCTTCTCGACATTTCTCATTCCCAATTGCCCAGTCAAGCACCATTGGGAGCATTTCGCTTGAAATATTGCGGAGATCATCAGAAGAGAAATTGAACTGGCCTTGCTCGACAACAAAAGCATAGCCGCAGGGATTGAATTCTGATACATATGTGTGATTATAATAGCTACCTACTTTCATTGATATATTTTTTAATCCAACGGGAAGCTCTACGTCGCAACACCCAATGCCATTGCATGACTCATTGACCACATTGCGAAGGCTACCACATAGAGACATGCACCCGGTCCAGTAGTTTTCTCCATTTTGTTCCCCCCCAAGATATGCATAAGTGTCGCAGCCAACTGCTGTGAACTTATTTTTGGTTGAGGAAATGGTATACATGGCAGCCCAGAAATTGGCTTTGTTGTACTGCACACGTACACCAATCGAATTGTAGCAGTCTCGAGCTACATACTGCAAGACACGCAACTCGTGAGACTCAATGGATATGTGTGTAACAGGGACGGTACTTACTCTTGCTGTATTGTTGTCACAAGTGATGTTAAAACTCTTGTCTAGATAACAGTCTTCAGTCATGCCAAATGGAAATGGTATTTCTACATCTCCACACTTGTCGGGGCAGTCAGGCTTGGCTAGAGCAGCTGCTGCATTTGCTGCCATAATTGCTGATATTATCACCCCAATCAGTGTGATCCGGGTTTGCATCCCAGGTAAGCCCATGGCCGCAACTTTGTTTCTCAGCAAAATAGATTTATTCTATTTTGTGTTTGATTGTGCTAAATCTTTCTTGCAATTCTCCATCTTTTGTATGCATAGGGAATGAAGACCAGGTTAAAAGCCCCAGTTTAAGGGTTAGAATAGTCTTCCTCCGTAACTGCAAGTCTATTTCTTCAGTTCGTCTCTATTTATTCTAGAAAGATACAGTGTAGAATCCCACGTGTGTTCTCTCTGGTGATAGACAAAATTGGATAGCGAGGCATGAATTTTAAGTGAGAATCATGAGGCCTGAAAAAAGAAAGGCATGCAACAATGTAATTTATAGAAGTGATTTGCATAAATTAATTTAATCTGTTTTATTTTATTTTATTTTAATTTAATTGTTACAACAACATGGAGAGAGAGAGAGAGAGAGAGAGAGGATAGCAGGCAATTCCAATGAATTATAAGGTTCTTGATAGCTTATTTCTATTAGAAGTAATATCAATCTTTCCCAAATCTTGTCCATGTCTTGTTTCCCTGTAAAAAAAAAAAATTAAAAAAAAAAATGCCAGCAAGCTTACCTCCTTGAGGAGACTTAATGTGGCCCACATTGAGTCTACCACAATCATTTAATTATTATATATTTGGAATTACTTTATTTATTTAATAATAAGAGTGATTGATAAAAACGCATCTTATTAGAGTATTACCAATGAACTCAACAGATTTTTGGTTAAAGTTTAACTAGAAACAATTTTATTTCTTTTTTATTTTATCTACATACTTTTTAAAAATTCATTCCCCAACAAACTCTTTATTATTTTTTTCTTTAGTCCATTTAAATAATCTTTCTTTATTTCTTTATGATACTTGTAGAGAGAGTATGTTGGATAAAATAAAAAATTGAAAGGAAATTATTGAGAAAAGTTATAGTTTTGTTGAGTTACTGTACCTCTTTGTAATATTTTTTTGAGTGGCTGGAGAGTTGGTTGAAAAAAGAAAAGAAAAAAAGGAGGTTCTTCTAATAAGAGAATTTCAATAAGACAATCACCTATACGGACTTTAAGACATTAATTTAAGTTCAGGAGGAATATTCATTGAGAATTGTCAATGTTCATGTACAATTGTTACTTTGCTATTCATCTGAAAGTTTTCTATTCACATTTAATTCAATCTGATATTGGCGCTTTAAAAGTAGCAATAGAACTTTTAAAATAAAAAATAAAAAAATTGTACGAGACTATATACCTATCTTAGATGACTGTCTCAGTGATCTAATTTCAGACGGTAGAAAAATGTTTTCTTAACCAAAGTAAATCTTTTTTAGTAATATTTTGTTGAAAGAGAGATTTTTAGTCGGCCTATCAGACGTTTTTGGACAAAAAGATTTGTACTCCGTCTTAGTGTTGAACTTTCTTCCAAAGTTCAGCAGTCTCATATATAATCTGTAACGTCAACTAAGAAAATATGTATTTTAATTGACGTGGAAGTTTTGCATAATATTCATTATTCTTCTTTGCAATCCAAGAAATAAATTCAAAGTATTTTGGTCTCCCTTTGAGCAAAAATGGGTCAAGAAATAAAACTTGGAACAAGTGGTTGAAAATGTGTAACAAAGTTGAGGAGTGGAAACAAAAAGTCCTATCGTAGGCATCGTGGACTCGCCTAATCAAAGCAGTAGTGGCTTTCACTCCAAATTATGCTTTGTCATCTCTCAAGTTCCCCCAAGAAAACTTGGGAAAAAATAATTAACTCAATTCAGAGACTTTTGATAGGAAAAGAAAAAAGGAAAAAGACCAATGTATTTAAAAGATTGGGAAGACATTTGTAAACTAAGGTATTGTAGTGTTTAGATCCTCTAATAATTTTGGATTTCTCAGATTCCTAGCTATGCATAAAATGCATTCTCAAAACAATGTGAATTGTTTGGTTGAGATTTGGAAAAATGGAGAATGCCTTTTGTAAATTTTTATTTCTAAAGCAGAAGTCAGAATCTCTTTATATCTTCGCAGTAACACCCCAGATAAAAAAAATCACCATTAAAAAACTTTGAAAAATCACAACAAACTAATACTTCACAGATAAAAAAATCACATCATAGTCAATGAACAAATTCACGAATAGCAACATACCCCGTATCTAATCACAAAACACACAAAAAACAAAAAACCAAAAGAATTTGTAGAGCAACAAAAGAAAAGTTTCACCAGCAACAAGTCCTGTAGAAGTGGATCTGTAGATCCAAAAAAAAAAAAAACACACACACACACACACAAACAAGAATTTATAGATCAAGTAGAAAGGGGAAAGAGAGAGACAGTGAGGCTGGGTTGAGGGGGAAAAGAAAGAAAAAGAAAAATAGAGTAATGGGTGGAGGGGTGTGAAGTCTAAATGTGTGGGGATTGAGAGGAAGGAAAAGATAGAAAAAAATGAAATGGGGGAGGGGGTACATGTGTGGTGGGGGAAAAAAGGGTGAGGTGAAGAAAGAGAAAAAATAAATTGGGGGAGGGAAAAAATAAATTATTTTTATTTTTGCTAGGTGAAAAATGTAGAATTGTGAAAATTTGGTAATGCAAGTCTATGATAGTTTTTTTTTTTTTTCTTAGTAAACATTAATTTAAAACACAATGTAATATTTTATTTTTTGGATTTTTTTTCGTATTAACATTAAGAATTAGAATTTTTCATTGAGGATTTTTGTGTGTGTTAATTTTATATTGGTAGTAAATGTATTTTTAGGCCTTGTATTGTGATTTTTTTTTTTTTTTTTTTTTTTTTTAAAATTTTTTTTTAATTTAAAAAATTTAAATTAAAAAATATTATCCTAATAATATATTATTTAATAGAAAGAATATATTTTCTAAAATACCAATCAAATACAATTTCATTCAACATAATTACTTCTTAGCAAAAGTTTCTGATTTCAGTATTTGATCAAACGCAATTCAACAAATACATTTTATCAAATACATTCTGCTTTAAAGTGGAAGATTCTAACACAGTCTAAAAGGTGCGGGTGTCTTGGACTAAGAAGGATGTCAAACATGAATAATGCAGTCACAACAAAAATGGGAAGGAGTTTGTTGATTAAAGAAGGAAAAACGTGGGTTAGATTACAAATAACATCTCAGAGTTTTTTTAAAGCCTTCTATCAAAGTCTCAATAGGATTATAAATTTTAGTTTCTGGGTGTGCTTGCTCTTCTATTCACAATTAATTCAATGTGACATTGGCCTTTCAAAAGTTCCATGGAACTTAAAAAAAAATATATGTAAGGGACTAAGTAATTTGTTACGTCAACTAAGTAAATTTGTTGAACTTTCTTACTGTTGAACTTCAATTATAATGAGAATTAGTAATTAATGGAATAGCCTAAAGCCATAATAATTATAATTTTTATTTTTATTTTTTATAATTCAATAATTAGGAAAGGAGGGATTTGTACCTTTATTCTCCTTATAAAAGAAATCAGTTGAACTACAAAGTGCTTGATCAATAATTATAAGTTTTAAAATCAGATGAAGTTGTTGACCAGGGTTCCAAACTATTTATGAAAAAAAACGTGGGTGACAAATACAAGAATGAACATATATGAAGCAAATTAACATGTTTCTTAAGAACAAAAAGAGAAAGCACATGCAACACTAACAGGAAATACATAAGATGTATTTTGTCAAACGAATATAACATGGGTATATTTCTATATATTTCACACCATATATAACCATCCTTGAAAAAGGAAAACAAAAGAATCCCCTATTTGTCCGTCATTTCATAATTCTAAGTTACAAATTACCTCAGAAGCAGCAAGCCACCAAATGATGGTCTTAAGCTATTGATCTCCTCCAAAAGCACCACAGCCCCATTTTTAAGTCACAATTGTTTCATCAGAAGTTGAGGTATTCTCTTGTGACTGTCGAATAGCAGAAGACCAATAATCAAGATAATCAACAAATTCAAACATGAATATAGGAGTTCAAACCACACTAAACTAATAAAAACTCCAAATACTGTCAGCTAAACAACAAAAGTTAGCAATGAGAATACCACATAAACTTGCAAAACTGACTTCATAACAAAAGCCAACACAGAAACTTGCAAAAGTGACTTCATAACAAAAACCAAACACTGAAAAAGTAAGTTATAAAGAAACTCGCACCAAAAGATTACTCCTGGACATGTCGACGGGGTCTTCTATGTTTTGATCAAGCTGATCTCTTCTACACCATACCCATACTCTGGAAACAGTCTCTTATACTACTATTTCGATCTAAGTGTCGTAATTTGTTAATTCAATCTTACTGTAGAACTTTCTTCCCAAGTTTAGCAGTCTCGAAATTTGTTACATCAACGAAGTAAATAGGCATATTTTAATTGACGTCAAACTTTTGTTGTTTTGTTTAAACAATATTATTTTTTTTATTTAAATAGTAATTGCAAGTTGGCAACACATGGACGCTAGTGAGACTTCCTCGGTCGTTTTCAATGACTTTAACTAAACATTAATTAGTGGCGTTCAATCTAATTTTGGCAGGAGGTATTGCATGGTGAAATTCCATTTAAACAAATATATATATATATAATTAATGTCTAGTCAAAGTCACGGAAAGGAAGACTTGGATTAATCTCCACATCTCACATGAATGGTGGGTTCTATTATGAATTTAATTATGAAACCTACCATTTATGTGGTAGAATCTACCATTAATGTTAGAGGGGGATTATGCATTTATTTATAGTTCTGGATTACTAAATAATCACTCACTTTTTATAAATACAATACATAAAATATTTAATACATGTCGTATATGTTTAATTATTAAAAACAAATGTCCATTTTCATAATATTTTTATGAGAGTTTTTAAAAATATATATACGCATGTCGGCATGTCTAATACAGTATGATTTGTATATTTTACTAAATATGATAATGAGTCAATAATACATTTTGGTGTAGGGACTAGGGAGTGGGACCTTGTCAAAGTCTACCTTATGCTCAACGCACACTCCAAGATGTAAACACAGAGACTTGTGCATCGAACGTACTACAGCGACCCGCAACCTTATCGTGTTGAAATATGAGGTTATCTAATCACACACAATCTGAGGTTATCGTTTTCAGTCATATCATCAAGTTGAGTCGATCTCAATTCATTGATAATCGAGAATTTTTCAATTCAGCAAGTGTCACAAAAAGTTCACTGACCAAGTCTAGTTATATAAAATATTTGACAACTATTTTGTTTTTCAACTTCTGTAGTTAATTGATTCAAGTTAACTCAACATCAATAAAAATTGTTATTAAATTTAAATGTTAACTACCTCATGTCTCATGTCCAAAATAAATATAAAAAATGACTCATTAATGTAATCCTTCAACTTGATTTGTAGTTGTGGACTTGTGGGTAGAGATCTAAGTCCATCTATTCGCTGTAAAAACGGGATAATTATATCATATTCCGAGAATTTATTAAATGCGTATTTTCTCCTCTTATAGAAATGGTGGATCCCGTTAATTAAATTTATAGTGGGATTGACCACTTCTGTGAGAGGAGGGAATATGCATTTAATATACTTCCGGAGTATGATATAATTTTCCCTAAAGACGTGTTCAAGTCAATTAATGATATTATATTTCTTTCAAATGTAGGTGTTGGCTTTGGCTTCATAGTTATGCTGGTCTATACACTGTAGCTCTTAGCTTTAGTAGATATCATGTGTTAATTGTGTAGTTTCCTCATTTCTGTATTTATACCCGCCATGTCCATTTTTCCTTCTCTTTTTCTCTTTTTTATTTTTTTATATTTAATTTGTTAGGAGCTTTATCCCGAGATAAAAGTGGTGAGAAGAATAATGAACTTGCAAATAAATATCATATTAATTTTCTTTCATATCTTCCTTGGTAAATAAATTATATTTAATATTTTTGTTTTTTGTTTTGTTTTTTCCATGAGAAACTTTATTCTTGCATAAGATTCCATATTAGGTTCTAAGGGAGCCTTATTGTTAGCGCCTTGATTTAGGCCACTTGTCGATTTTCAACAGCGGTTTCCAAGTAATTGATCGCTATGAAGCAAGGTCATCCTGTCTGGTGTGGGCCTATCCTACACATGGAATGTGGAATATTCTGTAAGTCTTGTGGGCCGGGGCAGAGAAAAAAGTCGCTACCTGGTTATAGATCCAAATAAACCACTTGAACCCCATTTGAAAAAGCTCTAGTCTGGATTGAGTTCAGAGTTAGGATATGTTCCAAAATTGTTTGGCACCTAGGATCGGCCAATCTTATGGCTGGCCTTTTCTTGTATTGGTGGAGTATGTCTAAACGAGTTTTACTAAGGAAACCTCTAAACGAACAAATACTAACCCTAAAACCCTATTTAATAATTGAATTAACAAAGACAGACATATAAAAGGGAATATTAACCAAATAAGACATAGTATACATATGAATTTTTTTTTTTTTTTTTTGCTAAACTTATAGATAGGAATTAAAAAACAACTATATACTAAGGAAATGAAAAGTCAAATAGTGAAAGTAAATCAACCAGAGAATGCTATGTACAAAAAAAAAAAAAAAAAGCCAAGGGAAACAATCATCATTGGATAAATATTCATCTACACCATTTACACCTTACACCACCTAAATGTAGACAATATTTTCCACAAATTATGGACATCATTGTCCATAAATTTGAATATGCTTACAAATTGTGGACAATATTGTCCATATTTTAAGTGATGTGAAATGGTGGTGTGAAAATATCAAAGTCATTCTTTATAGGAAAAAAAAAAAAAAAAAAGCAATTTATTCACTACAAGAAATTTAGCTTTTAGCGACCAAAATTTCAGCAATGACCTAAAAATCGTTGCTAATAAGTAAGCATTAGCGACGACAAATTATTATCATCGCTAATTTTCAAAACAAATTCACAATAGTGACGACTTTTTAAGTCGTCGCTATAAGTCGTCGTTAATACGATAGATGTAAAAATGGAAGATCTATTTGCGACGACTAATTACTTTTTAGCGACAAGATTGGCATTGCAAATTAATTTTTTATATCAGCGACAATAATAGTCGTCGTTAATTGTTATTTATTTGTGATGATATTGTGTGTTGTCGCAAAAATGTGACAAAAATAATAATAACAAATATGATTTTATATTAGCGATGATTATTTTCGTCGCTACTATACTTTATTTAGCGATTTTGTGTGTTGTTGTTGATATTTGGCCAAAATAATAATAACATATAAGATTTTATATTAAGTTATTAACCGTTTAGGGACGACATTTTGGATCGTCACTATAAGTACTTTATAGCGACGATATTGTGTGTCGTCGCTGATACGTGACCAAAATAATAATAACATATAGGATTTAATATTAAGTTATTAACCGTTTAGCGATGATATTTTGGATCGTCGCTATAAGTACTTTATAGTAATGATATTATATGTCGTCGCTGATACGTGACCAAAATAATAATAACATATAAGATTTTATATTAAGTTATTAACCATTTAGCGACGACATTGTAAATCGTTGCTATAAATACTTTATAGTGACGAT
Organism: Fagus crenata; assembly: GCA_014362285.1. Classification (NCBI taxonomy): domain Eukaryota; kingdom Viridiplantae; phylum Streptophyta; class Magnoliopsida; order Fagales; family Fagaceae; genus Fagus; species Fagus crenata. The sequence goes on along the minus strand of BKZX01029960.1, from coordinate 144,028 downwards.
ATTGTATGTCGTCGCTGATATGTGACCAAAATAATAATAATATATAGGATTTTATATTAAGTTATTAACCGTTTAGCGACGACATTGTGGATCGTCGATATAAGTACTTTATAGCGACGATATTGTGTATCGTTGCTGATATGTAACTATTTTTAAAATCCTAAATTTTAGTATTTATTTTAATCATAGTATTTATTTAAAAAAATGTATAAAAATTTGAAAAAAAAAAAAAAAAAAGGGACCATGAAAATTGGGCCGGTGTTTGTGTACTGAACCACATACTAGGGGTTGAAATGGACCTTAGGCTCACATCTGAAGAGACTTGTAGTTGTACTGCACTACTACAAGTGAAACGTTCAGTAGCATAAAATGAAAAGGAATCCAATCTTTTATAAAGAAAACCATTTGCAAAATAGAAAAAAAAAAAAATTGAAAACTTTTAATTTAAAAAACTCCTTACTTTCATATCTTCTTGAATTTATAATAGCCTAATGGGTCTTCTTTAATTAGTTTACTGAGAACAACATTTCAAAAATCCCTAAACTAAAACCCCAACCCAATCTTATATTTTCTGTATCAAACTTATATTTTCTTCTCCCTCAATCTCAATCTCTCACTTGGTTCTCTCTAGCTCTCTCTCACTCGATTCTCTCTCACACTCTCACACCATCTCATCCGAATTTCCTTGCTCAAATTGCTCTCCAAAATATCTTAGTTCCTTCATGGAAATCACCATTCTCACAGCAAGAACAAGATTGATAATCAATTAAGGTAAGAGCTTAAGATCTTAATCAAGGTTTAGAAGTGGGAATGATTGAGATTGTTTGATTGATGAAATTTAGTTAGGGTTTTGATATTGGGGGTTTAATCTTTTAGTTTTGTTAATGGAAGTTGCTGGGTTTTTATGTTTATATGTGGGTTTGCTTATGGATTTGATATTCTTCTTGGTTCATGAGTATATGTGTGACCATGGGTGATTTTTAAGTTTTTGATGAAGAATACCTTCTGTTTCTGTTTTTTGCAGTGATAAGAAAGTTGTATGAAATTCTAGGATTTTTGTAAAAAGTAATTTGGGAAACGGTTTATTGAAGATTAATTTATTATATGTCTAGTATAAGTTTTTAAAATCTCACTTGAAAATATGGTTATTTGAATACCTTTTGAGAATTTATAAGAAAATCCTACAAATCTATCAAATGGACAGTGTCTGTGTTTGTAGTGATTAAATATTCATAGTAATTTATATTTGTGGAATCTGGATACAAAAGATGAATATAATGAAAGTTAACACACAGGGCTTGAGTTTAGAATAAAGAATTATAGTATTTGGATTGATATTGAAAGAGTTATTAATTTTTTTATGAGATGTTAAGGAATCCCACATAGGTTAGATAGGAGAATTGTGTTAGTAGTCCTATATATAAATAGGACACCTCACAACACATTGTGATCATCCAAAAATATCAAAAAGAGAATATAATAAAGATGTAGCCTATTGGCTACATCCTGTGGACGTAGGTTCACATAACCGAACCACTTGAAAAACCCTAGCTTTCATTCTCTTCCTCTCTTTCTCAAACTCTTTTATATTCCATTGTCATTAGATTTAGGCTTTCTACATGGTATGTGCTGTGAGGTGTCCTATTTATACATAGGATTACTAACACAATTCTCCTATCTAGCCTATGTGGGATTCCTTAACATTCCCCCTCAAACTCAAGGTATAATTTAATAAATCCTTTGAGTTTGTTTACAAAATAATAGCTAAAAAAAAAAAAAAAAAAGGCGGCAAAACCCGGCTTTGCTGGGATCTCGGCTTAGAGGCTCAGTGTCTCGGATTGTAACTTGAAGTAGATCTTAGCTTGGATGGATCATGGCTCAATGGCTTAAATCACGAATCAGTGGCTCAGAGGCTCAGATCTTGAAACGGTCTTGGCTCGAGATCTTAGCTCAGTGCCTCGATGGCTTGGCTCGATCTCGACTCATGAAGATAAAATAAAAAATATATATCCCACATATATATATATATATATATATATTTTCGGGTTTGCTAACGTCAACAGTAAGCAATAGTGACCTAGGGCTGATGTCATTCTTGTGAGCGACGCAGGTCAGAACAGGGACGGATCTCAAATCTAGGTCATGGGTACCCGATTAGTGACCTGGCGCATGCGGGTGCGTGCGACGTCAGATGGTGGTGAAATTTTCGGTGCAAATTAATATGACGACGTTGATTATGATGGTGCTGTCAATTTCGGGAAATGGTTCCGGAATAGGCAGATCTAGAGCTTGGAAGTGGCAGCACGTGAAGAGATCTTAGAGTTTTCCAAAGCCAAAGGCCGCGCGTGGGAGGTCGTGCAGTCTTGGATTTTGATCGGGTAATTGGGTTTTGCCGATCTTGAAGTGAGAGATTGATTTTTGTGATCAGTTTTCGGGAAAGGAAAGATTTGTGGTAAGGAGCTTTTTGGATGGTTTTTTTTTGTTTTGTTTTTGAAATGCGGAAGCGGAAAGATCGAGTTATTCGTTAGAGCTTTAGGGCTCTGATACCATGTAGAAAGCCTAAATCTAATGACAATGGAATATAAAAGAGTTTGAGAAAGAGAGGAAGAGAATGAAGGCCAGGGTTTTTCAAATGGTTCGGCTATGTGAGCCTACGTCCACAGGATGTAACCAATGGGCTACATCTTTATTATATTCTCTTTTTGATATTTTTGGATGATCACAATGTGTTGTGAGGTGTCCTATTTATACATAAGACTACTAACACAATTCTCCTATCTAACCTATATGGGATTCCTTAACATGAGACACTAAATCTGTCAAGACAGATTTGTGTTTACCATATGACGAGAATTTTAATAAATTCTAGAGATGTTATCTTGATCTGAAATTTCTGTGGTAGCTTGTACATATATATGAGGTCATCCCTGTTAAATTTCAAGTTACTTTGATAACTTTAAGTGTTCCAAATAAAATTTATAAAATGACTAATCTGCAAAAATCTGCTTAATGTTAAACTGAAAATACTGGAACTTTGGGGAATTAATTATTGAATTTGATTCATTGATTTGAGTTGTAATTTGGTGTGAGTATTGTTTGACATGTATACTACTTGGGTGAATTTTATCATGCCTTGGTTTTGTTATTTGAAACCCAAATGAAAAGTATGAACTATGTAACCTTTGTTTGTTCTAATGTTTTCTGGTTTAATTTTCTTACTCTGATTATATTGAATTAAAATTATTCTATAGACATGATTTAGTTCCTAAATTGATGTTAATTTAAATCCTTTCAAACATATCTATGATCTTCAAGATATTTTCATTTGAAACTTTAAATGTAATTTGATGCACCTATTCATGAATCTAAAAGTCTAATAATTAGGCATCCCTTAGGAGAAATAATATCTGGTTAGATGTTGACCAGCTATCATCTATATACCTATAAGGGCAATGGCTTCTAAGGTACCTATATCTATATTTGGGGAAATGATTTAATTAAGGCTCACAATATATATTATGTAGTTTAATGTTGAGTTATTGTGAAAGGCTTTGTGCAACATTATTTTAATCTTTCCTGTCATTTGTTTTAAAGATTGAAATTGCTTATGAAGAATTCAATGGGTATATCTCAAATTATAGCATATTTTATACAATGTTGGGTATCATGACATTTGCATTTCCCCTATCCCTATTATTTATGCTACTTATTGGGCTTTAACTCAGTCTTGTTTAATGAGTTAACAGTGAGATTAGTGGTCAACCTTAGATGTGTTAGACCCAGAGTTGTTGCTGAGGTTGCACATCCTAAGAGATATTTTTGTATAGAAATATTGATATGTTATTATATGTAATTATGCACAGACCTCCATTCTTTTATGGTCAGTGGTCAAAGTGATAGTTATAGAGCTACGACTTAGTTTGGGGACATACACATATATGTAAATGGCTTAATGTATGAACCTTATGGATTAGTGTACTGGAACTTTTAAAATGGACTTTCTGATATTCTAGGTTGACGTATATTTATGTAATGGTTGGAGAAAAATTTACAAGTGTTTAGGTTATAGTCTTCTCATGCACTAGACCTTGTCATGTTTGGGACGTGACATTATTGCTACCTAATGTTTAACTCTTATAAAATGACGTATTGTGATTAGGTTAGGATATTAGAGAGGTCTATGTCATGTTAATGTTTTTCAGTTTGTTTGTCTATCTTTTTATAATCTTTGTATTTGTGTTTGCTTTTTAGAAGTTATTTAGTAAGCATTGTCATCTATTTTGTTAACCTTTATATTGGGTTTTGTTTTTTACTTCAGGAGGAAGAAATGTTTCGTGTCATGACCCACATATTGAGGGGAGATCCATCCCAATGCAACAAGTTTCAAGTCTATATATTTCTCATGAGGACATTTAATTAGTTAGTTGATAACACCATCTTTTAACGTGATTGGGAATAGTGTGGAATTTAAACTTTGTATACAATAGATTGGACTTGAGTATTGTTTTTCTTTTATTCTATGTGTCAATTTAATAGATGTAATGAATTTATGACTATTTGTTTATTGAATTGTTGTATGATGATGTATGAATGTGTTTTCAATATTCATGTAAAAAGCAGAATGAAAACTATTGAAAATCTAAAAAATGAAAAAAGTAAATAGCGACGACATTGTGTCATCGCTGATATTTACATATTAGCAATGACAATGTGTCGTCACTGTTATACTACAATCAGCAACGACATATTTGTCGTCGCAAATAGTGACGTTTTAGCGACGATTTATTTATTAATGGTCTTAAGTTATTTGCAACGACGATTGTTACTATTAGCGACGAAAATGTCGTCGCTGATGGTATTATAATAGCAACGATAAAATGTCGTTGCTGAATTTCTAATAGTGACGGAGCAATAGCAATGATGATTAGCAATGACTTTGTCATCACTAATGATAATTAGCGACAACTTTTAGAGTATCAGCGACGATTTTGTGTCGTCGCTAAAGACCAAATTTCTTGTAGTGTCTGCAAAAGCCCAATCTAAAATACCCAGCTCACCTATGAAGCTTATTCTTTGATCCCTTGGCTAGTTTGATCTGCTGTATCGTGAGACCCACCAGGAAGTTTGCTTGCCAAAGCAAGCAAAATGTCAATGGAGAGAGTTTTCCAACCAAATTTTTTTTTAAAAAAAACATTGTTTATTGTCTTCCTTAGCAGCTCAAGCACGGTTCTTCATGGTTGAAGCATTGCTAATACCCAGTCAACAAAATTCTATTGCACAATAGACATAAGAGCATTCCTAATGGGTTGTCTAAAATTTAAGCCAAATTTTAGCTTTAGGAACTACTTTTTCAATTTTTTCTAATCATTTTTTAAAACACCCCCAACCGATTCTTTATTTTCAACTCTATTTTATTATAATATTATTTTTTTACTTACTTTTTATTATATTATTCAAAACTTTCAAAGACACAAACCAATAAAATGAGAGAGAGAAAAGGAGAGAACTAATTAAAAATAAAAGATATAATAAAATATTGCTTTGCCTAAGCTATAATTTTTGCCCAAGCACTATAGCTTAAAGTTATTTTGCCTAACATGTTGTTAGTCTAATGGGAGCGGTTTTGGAGTTCATAAGCTATATTTTGGCTTAAATGGTATTTTGCCTAATTGGTTGGGAATGCTTTAACAGACATAACAAATGCAATATATATGGCAAGAGCATGGGAAAAGGAACCCAAGCATGTTTCTGACCTTCATCAAAGAACAAGATTCAACTTGGTTGCATCTAAACTAAGGACAACTAACCCCATGGCCCAGATCAATGGTGTTCATTAATCATCTTTTTCAAAGAACTTAGGAAGTTTGGTTTGGAGGTAGGGGAGTTAATTCTTTAAGATTTAAGAGTCTGCCGCGAAACCATTCTTGTGTCTGCTGGGAGATACAAACCATGGTGAGTGTAGCCTCAAGCCAAGGAACGTGTATAAATCAATCATCCCACCTGAACCATCATTGTTAAGCATTAAATGCTCACCAACCCCAACACCTAAAAAAATAAATAATAGACCTTCTGAACAAGTCTATCATGACCACTGGTTTAGTATGTGGAAAATGAAGATTACCTCCTCTCAAAGTAGACACATCTAGACCAGCTTTCATTCCTTTAATCCTTGAGAAATAGCGTGAAAAGAGAAGTACTTTAAGGATCAAAAGAGCATGATCAATAAGGTTTAATCCATAGCGCCTCAAAAATGTTTACCACCACTATAAAAAGGAGGAGATGGCAAATTAAGGCAAAATCTGACTTGGGGCAAGAACTCAAGCCAAAGTTCAGAAAATAACTCTTCTCAGAGTACTCTCTGTAGAAGCCAAAAAAAAAAGAGAGAATCACACTGTCTGCCATAACCAGAACAACCAACACCCATCTCAACATTCACTCACCAAAATGTCTATCTTATTCCACCTCCATGATTCGTACATGATTTCCTAGAATTAACTCTCTTCCTAATTACTGAGATTACTATGTTCTTTTGTGAGTTATCTTGTTGATCAATTTTGTTTAGAAAAAGGTTTATCTTTCTTAATTTGGATTGTGGTAGAAGAATATTGTAGGAAGTAACGTTTTTCTATAGGATTTGAGCCTAACAGATTAATTACTTAAGGGAAGTGCACCATCAGCCATTTGGCACATTGACTGGCCTGGTGAGGAGTTTTGGACTCAACCCCCATCAAACAATACAACCCATATTCCACCATTCATCAGACAACACATGACAGAAGGGAAAAAGAGCATTCACATTTTTTAACTCCAACAACAATATTACGAGGGTTTTTTTTTTTTTTTTGGTGGTGAAATGTATTATGAGTTGTATGATTTGTACTTTTTTTGCAGAAAAAGAAACATTAAATACTGTTCTTGGAGTATAAATACAAACCAATTTGATATGAAAGACAAGACAAACTATTAAAGATTATTCATGGAAAAAAAAAAACATATAAAGGAAGACAGGAAAGAAAATCAATATGATATTTATTTGCAAGTTCTTTATTCTTCTTAACACTTTTAGCTTAGGATAAACCTCCTAACAAATTAAAGGAAAAATGGATATGACGAATATTAATACAAGAAACTACACAATACCACATATCTACTAAAGCTATGCTATAAAGGCTAAGTCACTAGCTCATCTTCCATCATCAAAGTCCAATACTACATGGTCTCTTATAGTATCGTATGCATTTGTACTTTTATTCCTAACATCATATTTGGAAGAATCTGATGTCTCACCGAGCAAGTGTTCAATCTCTTCTGAGTTGGGATCAACATTAACCCACGAATGCTTCTCCATCTTTCTTAAACCCTCCAATTCCGTTGCTACTTCCTTCATAGTAGGCCTATCCTCCCCTTTCAATCTTAAGCACTTCTTTGCAAGATTTGCCACTTCCTTCAATTGCTCATCATTGCCTTCATTTGCTATATGTTTCTCAAGAACTTCAGACAATCTATTCTCTTTCAAAGAAAGGAGAAAATACGTGACTAAACTTCTCTCCACCTCAGGCTTATCAAATAAAAGCGCCTTTCTCCCTGTCAAAAGCTCTACCAAGACCACTCCAAAGCTATAAACATCACTTTTCTCAGTCAATTGACTTGTATTCAAATATTCAGGGTCTAAGTATCCAATAGTTCCTTGCACCATTGTAGCTAGTTTTGTTTGGTCTAGTGGAACCAATCTCGAAGCTCCAAAATCTGATACTTTTGCTGTGTAACTACTATCTAGCAATATGTTTGAAGGTTTAACATCTCTATGGATTATAGGTGTGGAAGCTGCAGAGTGCAGATACAATAATGCTTCTGCTACTTCTGTAGCTATCCTAAGACAAGTTTCCCAGGATAAAATGGACACCTTGTTTTCATGATGTATGTACTTGAAGAGGGTACCATTAGGTACGAATTCATAGACTAGTAAAGGAACTGGTGTCTCCAAACAACAACCCAATAATTTAACCACATTCCGGTGGTTAATTTGGGAAAGCACAAGTACCTCATTGATGAACTGCTTAATTTGGCTTTCATCCACTATTTTGGACTTCTTGATGGCCACAATCCACTAAGAAATGACAATGGCTGCCACTGCATATAAAACCAAAAATAATTATAATGATCATCAAACTGCCACAATATTTGTTGCTGGGTTTACTAACCAATTAAAAGGATAATTATCTCACTTATATAAAAATCGTTATTGGTTAACAATTGTAAAAATAAATAAATAAAGGATAAAAATGGGCAGAATATAAAAGATTAGAAAAGGTCATGATATTGAAGATGATGTAGCCAACCTCAATTTATGCAATAGCAAAACATTGGTACGGCTCTCACTTTCTAGATGACTGAGATTCTACGCGGTAGTAAAATGTTATATTAACCACGCCTGAGCAGAGTGTGTAACCACGCCTCTAGAAAATGAGATTTTTGTTTTATCCAAAAAAAAAAAGTGAGATTTTTGTCGGCCTACCAGACTTTTTTGCAAGAAAAAATTTATAGTACTATTGAACGTTTTTCCCAAGTTCAGCAGTCTCGCTCATAACTAAGAAATAATGTATTTTAATTGAAGTGGAAGTTTTGTATAACATTCACTATATATTATTATTTTGAATTAAATTGGTGATTGACTATTGCAACACATGCATTTTTTTTTTTTTTGCATAGTCTCCGATATGCAACAAATGCATATTGGAGACTAATCCAAGTCATCCTTTCCGTGACTTTGACTAGACATTAATTAGTTCATCAAAAAACAAAAAAGACTAGACATTAATTATATATATTTGTTTGAATAAGTCCATGAACACAATTTGCTGATGTTCAGTTGTGTCCTGATTAGAAAAATCTTTTTTTGTCTTGGATCTGCAAACTAAATAGTAATTTGGAGATTTGTTCTTCTCCCTTCCCGTAAAATTTTCTCTGATAATTAAAAGGGACTATGGGAGGTAGCTGCATTTAATTTTACAGCAATATGCATTTAGTGGCTTGCACTGTAGTTTTGGTTTGCTTTTGCCACGGCATTCGGTGGAACTGGTCACTTAGAGTTGAAACTAAGGTTTTAAAAACCGAATCTATAACAAAATTTGAAAATGAAGCTTCAAGATTTAAGTAAAAAGGGAAGAGTTTAAATTTTAAGTTTGGACCGAAAAGTGGAATCTGTTTTCAAAATGTTATTTTTAAGAATGACAAAAAAAAAAAAAAAAAAAAAAAAAATGTTGTTTATAAAAAAAGTATAACTTATATATATATATATATATATATATATATGCAGTCATTTTAGGCTTAATCGTTATTTATTTATTTATCATGTGAGAATCCGATAAGGTCTATAAACCATAAAACTCTTAACTTTTCTCCATATGATATTTTTCATGTGGTAAGAAAAACTCTTGCTCTGTTTCATTTTTTTCAATAAAGCTCTTTTATGTTAAAAATATTATATATATGAGACATGATTAAGCTACACTTGATATAAATCTTTATGAATGTTATATCATCCGGATTACATATTTTGGTTCTTCTTAACTCTATTCAACTTATATACTAATTTTTGTATATTTTAAAAACAAAAACTGAAATTTTTAAATGTTTTATAGATGAAATAGTTATTTATATCTGATCATCCTGAAAATTTTCAAAAATTGAGGGCATATGGAGAAAATATAAGGTAAAGGTGAATTTTTCAAAATACATATGAAAGTCACAAAATAGACAACTACAAAAGCAGTACATCTTTAAACGAAAATAGCATATTAGACGAAAAAAAAAGTCTAAGGCTTTCATTTGACTTATTTTAATGTTAAATTCCACAAATTTTTACATTATTATTCTAATATATATATATATATATATAATTTAGTTTAAATTCTATAATGATTCCCTAAAAAATGTCCTATATATATTTACTACACCCTCTAGAATCTTATCACAACATATTTAAAAAAAAAAAAAAATGGTAGAATAAATAGTTCCTTATACAAACAAAATTAAAATAAATCTCTAATAATAATTACCAAAATTATCAAATTCTATATTTATGAAGAAATAATTAAATAAAATAGAGAAAATATCAAATTTGTTTCACAGCATTGCCTATGTTACAAGTTCTAAATCGTACATAAACAATAAAATGGTGCAAGTGGTGGGTTTATATGAAATTAATAATAACTTGACATTTAGGCAATGTTGTGCTTGTAGCACTACTCTTTTCTTTAAGTCTTAGGTTCCATGAATTTTACATTGTGTTTGGCTGCACCAAATGAGAGGGAAGGGAAGGAGATGTGTTTCGATATAGTAAGGGAATGAAAGAGATAGAGAAAAGAATGCATCTTTTCGTTGTTTGGTTTGAAAAGGCAAGGGAAAAGAAAAATACATATCTTTACCCTTATGCCCTTTTATTTATATATATATATATTTTTTTGAGATATGATAGAAATTCTAATCTAAACTCACACACACGTATATTTTTGGAAATCCCGGGGATCGAACCCACATCCTCATAGAGGGGGGCTTTTTGGGAAGGGGATTACCACTGGGCCGAATACCCAAGTGGCTCCCTTTTATTTATATATATATATATATATATATATATTGAAAGAATTAAAATAAGGACAATTTTGGCTACAAACTGGTTTGTAGCTAGCTTACTACAACCCATTACATGGCAACTAATAAGATCATCCACGTGTACTTTAGTCACATGACCTATTTAATGAGTCATGTGACTTCTTTAAATAATACATGTGGATGATTTTATAACCTGCCCCGTAGTGGGTTATATAGCAAACCGGCTACAAACTGGTTTGTAGCCAAACCTTGTCCTTAAAATAATTGAAAAGATGTTTTATTTTTAGTATTTGTTAGACTTGGAATGAAAAGATAAATATTTTACAATCTCACTTACTAAAATAGGAGGAAAAAAAAAATGCTAATACAGATTTCTAATGATAGCTAAAACGGTAAGAGAACATTATCATCACACTCAAGCTACTTTTAGTAAAATTGGAGCTTAATCACCCACTATTTCTATTTTAACAAACTTATTTTTCACATCACTTACATTAGCCTGTACATTTTTTTTAAAATATTCTATTCAAATAATATTTCAAACTTTTCTTTATTTTTCAAATACACATTTACCACATCTCCAAGCACCACTGCCCCCAAAACCAAGATCAATCACCCACGACCAACAATTTGCCACCCACAATCAAGCTCGATCATGCATGGCCAAAGGCTGCTATCCCATAGCCAAGATCTACCACCCAAGTCCCACAATCAACCACTCATAACTAGGGACAAAGACAAGGGGGGCTAGTGGGGGCCAAGGCCCCTGTTGGCTTTTCGAAATCCCCATCTATAATATTTATAAAAAAAAAAAAAATCAATTTATTTATAAAATTTAAGCAATGTGCTCACTTATATATATATATATATATATATATTTAATTCGATAGTTGGGAGAAGAGGAATTTGTACCTTGATTCTCCTTATAAAAGAAACTAGTTGAGCTACAAAGTGCTTGATCAATAATTATAAGCTTTAAAATCGGATGAAGTTGTTGACCAGGGTTCCAAACTATTTATGAAAAAAAAACATGGGGTAACAAATACAAGAATGAACATATATGAAGCAAATTAACATGTTTCATAAGAACAAAGAGAGAAAGCACATGCAACACTAAGAGGAAATACATAAGATGTATTTTGTCAAACAAATATAACATGGGTATATTTCTATATATTCCACAACATATATAACCATCCTTGAAAAAGGAAAACAAAAGAATCCCCTATTTGTCAGTTATTTCATAATTCTAAGTTACAAATTACCTCAGAAGCAGCAAGCCACTAAATGATGGTCTTAAGCTATTGGTCTCCTCCAAAAGCACCATAGCCCCATTTTCAAGTCACAATTGTTTCATCAGAAGTTGAGGTATTCTCTTATGACTGTCGAATAGCAGAAGACCAATAATCAAGATGAATCAACAAATTCAAACATGCATAAAGGAGTTCAAACCACACTAAACTAATAAAAACTCCAAATACTGTCAGCTAAACAACAAAAGTTACAATGAGAATACTGAAGAAGATGACACTAAAGTACTGTAGTTTAACTCTGTTGTTGGTAAACGACATGTAGCTTCTGTACAGACTTGATAAGTCTAATTAACTGCCCACATGCTCATCATGTGCTCTTAAGTTAGTTAAGTTCAATCTGTTATAAGTTTGTTAAGTTTGTTAAATCAGTTTTAGTTCATTACAGTGTATATATACACAGTGTTAAACCAGATATTAATCAAGGAGGTTTTCACTCATTCTAGCATTCTCTAATCACTGTCTCTCTCTCTCTTTTCTAGCCTCCATTACTGTAATACAAAGATCTTCTCTCTTCATGGTATCAGAGCCCATGATCATGGATCCTTCGACAAACCCATTATTGCTGCTCAATAATATGTCAAACCTGATGTCAATCAAGCTGGATAGTGTGAACTATATGGTCTGGAAACTTCAGATCTCATCTATCCTCGATGCTTACTCCATGATTGAACATCTTGATGGCTCAACACAACAACCAAGACAGCTTCTCATCAATGAAGTTGGTGTTCAATCTGTGAACCCAGCCTTCCTAATATGGAAGAAGAAAGACAAGGCACTCCTGACCTTGATCTATTCTACACTTTCTTCCCCTGTATTGGCTATGGTGGTGGGATCAACCACTTCTCAAGAAGTCTGGAACAGGTTGGAGGAAAAGTTTACTTGCACAGCTCGAGCAAATGTTCTCAATCTGAAATTAGAACTACAAGGAATCAAGAAAGGGAATGAGTCAATCAGTTCCTATCTTCAGAGGATAAAGTGTACAAGAGACAAACTCTTTGTTGTTGGAGTTCTTGTTGATAATGAAGAACTTCTACACATGGTTCTCAAGGGATTACCAAAGGAGTTTGCTCCTTTTGCTTCAACAATAAGGACTAGAGATGATGCCATCTCTTTTGAAAAACTTTCAGTTCTGCTACAAACTGAAAAACAATCCATGACTGAATCCTCAGATCCTTTCTCAAATTCTGCACTTGCAATGTTTGTCACCAACAATCAAAAACCTCACACTGGTTTTAATGGAGGCTTCAATGGTAATCAAGGCTACAACAGAGGAAGGGGAGGCATAAACTCCTCCAATCGTGGCAGAGGTGGAAGATCCTTTGGCTCTTATCCCACTCCATCACAGATGCCACACACCTCCATCTCAGTTTGGATTTCAAGGCAGACCTGAGAGACCAACATGTTAAATTTGCTGGAAGGCAGGCCACTATGCCATTGATTGCTATCATAGGATGGACTTTGCCTATCAAGAAAAGAATCCACCTACAAAGCTTGCAGCAATGGCAAGTGCCTCAAACCTCCAACACACTTAGAATTCTGAGACTTGGCTCACTGATATAGGAGCATCTAATCACATCACAGCAAATGTCTCCAATCTCAACACCCCAACACCTTACCAAGTATCTGATCAAGTCACTATAGGTAATGGTCAGAGTCTCTCAATCCAAAGCATAGGTAATGCTTAATTACATACTCAATATCATCAATTCCAACTTAGAAATGTCCTGCATATTCCAAGAATTGCTTCTAATCTTTTGTCAGTGCATAAACTCTATTTGGATAATAATTGTAGTTGTCATTTTGATGCTCAACAACTCTTGATTCAGGATTTACCTACGGGAAGACTCCTTTACAAGGGTTTGAGTAAAGATGGTGTCTATCCCATCCACTCTTCCCAATTCTGCAGATCTGCATCAGTTAACAAGTCAACCTGTCTTGCATCTTCTACTCTCAAATGGCAGCTCTAGCATTCAAGACTAGGACATCCTAGTGCCAAGGTTCTCCATGATATTCTTCCTTCTTTGTCTCCTTGTACTTCTTTAGATTTCAATTCAGTACCAACTCATTGTAAACACTGCATTGCTGGCAAGATGCACCAGTTACCCTTTCCAGTTTCTATTAATAAAGTGACTGCTCCATTTCAACTTGTCCATGCTGATCTATGGGGTCCAGCTCCCACTGCCTCAATCAATGCATTTCGTTTTTATTTAGTCTTGGTTGATGAGTTTACCAAATTTACTTGGGTCTACCTGCTTAAACACAAGTCTGATACTTTTTCAATTTTCAAGCAGTTTACAACCTTAGTTAAAACACAATTCAAGCACTCTATTCAAACCTTTCATACTGATTGTGGGGGGAATTCACATCCAATGAATTTCATACATTTTATGCCAATAATGGCATGGTTCACCAACTCAGCTGTCCTCACACTCCACAGCAAAATGGTGTGGCAAAAAGGAAGCATAGACATATTATACAACGTGCCTCAGCTATTCTTTCACAGTCAAACATTCCTATTTCATATTGGTCATATGTAGTGTTCACTGCAACTCATCTCATCAACAAATTGCCACCACCAATACTGTCCAATAAGTCACCTTGGGAACTTTTATTCAACTCAAAACCCTTAATATCTCACCTCAAGGCTTTTGGTTGTCAGTGCTTTCCTTTACTTACCCCATACAATAGTCACAAACTTTAACCTAAATCTGTACCCTGCATATTTGTAGGTTATCCATCTAATTCCAAAGGTTATATCTGCTTTGACCCTTCATCACATAGATTCTATACTTCTAGACATGTTCTGTTAAATGAAACAGTGTTCCTTAGCCTTACTACATCTGTACAGCCCTCATCATCTCTCCAAAAATACCTTTTCACCTGAGTCTTGGTTAAATACACTCATTATCTTACACTGTTGCACTCAGTCCCAAAGCCTTGCTTCTTTAGACAATACAACCACTTTACATGATTCATCTCCATTATCCAACAGTCCAAACACAATACCCAATACACTCACTGTACCCAATAGTCCCTACCTCCACTATTGACATCTCATTTACCCATACACTCCACATCTACCTCATATAATCCACCTAACATTACCAATACAGTCCCTATGTCAGATGCCACAACTGTATCAGATGCCACAGCTACCTCACAGACCCCGGCTCTCTCTCCAGATATAACTGAGCCCTTATTACACTCTCCTAATTCCATATCAGTCAATACAAACACCACCTCTCACCATCCTATGCAAACCAGGTCTAAAAGTGGCATCCATAAACCTAAACTAGGTTATGATGCACAAGTGGACTACACTGTCACATAACCATCTTCTTATAAAATTGCAGCTTAACACTCTCAATGGTGTATTGCAATGCAAGATGAGTTTGATACTCTACAGAAACAAGGCACTTGGTCACTTGTTCCACCACCTCCACACAAGAACATATTGGGTTGCAAATGGGAATACAAACTAAAAAGACATAGTGATGCTACTATAGCCAAGTACAAAGCCAGACTTGTGGCCAAAGGTTTCCATCAACAACAAGGAGTTGACTATGATGAAACTTTCAACCCTGTGGTTAAACCTCCCACCGTAAGACTCATACTCTCATTGGCAGTGTCACAAAACTGGCCCCTAAGACAACTCGATGTTAAAAATGCTTTCCTCCATGGAACACTCAAAGAGGAAGTTTATATGACACAACCTTAGGGCTACATTGACTCTACCAACTCTCACTATGTCTGCAAACTACGTAAGTCCATCTATGACCTCAAGCGGGCTCCTAAAACATGGTTTGATAGCTTTACTACTCAATTACTTCACTTGGGGTTTACTGCATCCACAACTGACTCATCTCTCTTCATTTACCACCACAAGGGAGTTATAGCTTATTTGCTCCTCTATGTGGATGATATAGTGCTCACCAGCAACTCCACATCCTTCCTAGATCACTTGATTCTACAACTAAGTCAAGTATTTGATTTCTACACCATTTCCTTGGCATACAAGTGACTCGAACCCCTGAGAATCTTTTGATCACTTAATCAAAGTATGCCTCTGACTTACTGATCAAGCATCATATGGTTGACTCCAAACCAGCCAAGACTCCTTGCAGCCCCAATACTAGACTATCTCTTCATGAAGGTGATGTCTTATTTGATCCTCATGGCTATAGAAGTTTAGTTGGTGCACTACACTATCTCACCTTCACAAGACCAGACATCTCATTTGCTGTTCACCAAGTCTGCCAATACATGTCAGCTCCTACCTCTACTCATCTTACTATAGCAAAGAGAATCTTGAGGTACATCAAAAGTACTCTGCATCATGGAATTGCCTTCACTTCAGGTCCTTTATCCTTATTAGTATACTCAGATGCAGACTGGACTGGTGACCTAGATGATTGTCGCTCCACTTCAGGTCTGCTTGTTTACCTTGGTTCTAATCCCATTACATGGTCAGCCAAGAAGCAACCTACAGTGTCTCGATCCTCTACTGAGTCAGAATATCGCGCTCTTGCCACTGCTTCCGCCGAGGTGTGTTGGATTCGCACCTTACTCAAAGATCTTGGCATTTATTTGTCACAACCTCCAATTCTGTGGTGCAACAATGTTTCTGCTCTAGCTATTGCATCTAACCCCGTATTTCATGCTCGAACGAAGCACATTGGAATTGATTTTCACTTCATTCGACAACGTGTTCTTCGCAAGGATCTGGTGTTTAAATTTGTTTCAACTACTAATCAATTGGCAGATATCTTCACCAAAAGTCTTCCCACTCAACGTTTCATTGATCTTTGTCGCAATCTCACGGCTTCTCTGAAATCTCATTCGATTGAGGGGGAATGAAGAAGATGACACTCAGCTACTGTAGTTTAACTCTGTTGTTGGTAAACGGCATGCAGCTTTTGTACAGACTTGATAAGTCTGATTAACTGCCCAAGTGCTCATCACGTGCTCTTAAGTTGGTTAAGTTCAATCTGTTATAAGTTTGTTAAATCAGTTTTAGTTCATTACAGTGTATATATACACAGTGTTAAACTAGATATTAATTAAGGAAGTTTTCACTCATTCTAGCATTCTCTAATCACTCTCTCTCTCTTTTCTTGCCTCCATTACTGTAATACAAAGATCTTTAGATCTCTTCAAATACCACATAAACTTGCAAAAGTGACTTCATAACAAAAACCAACCACTAAAAAAGTAAGTCATAAAGAAATTCGCACCAAAAGATTACTCCTGGACATGTCGACGGGGTCTTCTATGTTTTGATCAAGCTGATCTCTTCTACACTATACCCATACTCTGGAAACAGTCTCTTATACTGCTGTTTCGATCTAAGGATTGTAATTTGTTAATTCAATCTTACTGTAGAACTTTCCTCCCAAGTTCAGCAGTCTCGAAATTTGTTACGTCAACGAAGTAAATATGTATATTTTAATTGATGTCGAACTTTTGTAGTTTTGTATAAACAATATTATTTTTTAATTTAAATAGTAATTGCAAGTTTACTTTTGGACATGAGGTAGGTAACATTTAAATTTAATAACAATTTTTATTGATGTTAGTTAACTTGAATCAATTAACTACAGAAGTTGAAAAACAAAATAGTTGTCAAATATTTTATATCACTAGACTTGGTCAGTGAACTTTTTGTGACACTTGCTGAATTGAAAAATTCTCGATTATCAATGAATTGAGATCGACTCAACTTGATGATATGACTGAAAACGATAACCTCAGATTGTGTGTGATTAGATAACCTCAGATTTCAATACGATAAGGTTGCAAGTCGCTGTATTACGTTCGATGCACAAGTCTTTGTGTTTACATCTTGGAGTGTGCGTTGCGCATAAGGTAGACTTTGACAAGTTCCCATAATTAAATTAATGATAGAACCTACCATTCATATAAGTGGGAGATTATACATTTATTTATAGTATTAGACTACTAAATAATTTTCCTATAAAAAATACTTTAACTTGACCTAAATTTTAATATTTTTATTGATAGTATAATTGCTTACTCTTTCTATAAATATGTATAATTAGTTTTTCTCATAATATTTTATTTGTCCTATGCAAATATATATTTATATTCTTTTTTATTTGTTTTTCCTTGTTTACATAGCTAATTTTTATAACCATACTCTAAAGGTTATATCTGCAGGTAATGAAATTGGATGAAATAAAAATGGATTCATTATTTATATACAATTTTAAACCAACTCCAAGAAATGACAATGGCTGCCACTGCATATAAAATAAAAAATAATTATAACGATCATCAAACTGCCACAATAATTGTTGCCGGGTTTACTAACCAATCAAAAGAATAATTATCTCACTTATATAAAAATCGTTATTGGTTGACAATTGTAAAAAATAAAATAAATAAAGGATAAAAATGGGCAGAATATAAAAGATTAGAGATGTAGCCAACCAGAAAAAAATTTATATTACCATTGAACGTTTTTCCCAAGTTCAGCAGTCTCGCTCATAACTAAGAATAATGTATTTTAATTGACGTGGAAGTTTTGTATAACATTCTCTATATATTATTATTTTGAATTAAATTGGTGATTGACTGATTGCAACACATGCATATTGGAGACTATTCCAAGTCTTCCTTTCCGTGACTTTGACTAGACATTAATTATATATATTTGTTTGAATAAGTCCATGAACACAACTTGCTGAGGTTCAGTTGTGTCCTGATCAGCAAAATCTTTTTTTGTCCTTGATCTGCAAACTAAAAAGTAATTTGGAGATTTATTCTTCTCCCTTCCCGTAAAATTTTCTCTGATAATTAAAGGGGACTATGGGTGTTAGCCGCATTTAATTTTAGAGCAATATGCATTTAGACTCTGCTTATGCATATCAGGTTATGTTTATTTCGCTATAAAATATTTTTTTACTGTAAAATGTTTTTAGATGTAAATAATTTCAGGGAAAATGGTTTCTTTTCCGATGTTTGGTTGCATTTCGGAAATTGTTTCGGAAAATATTTTGGTTATTTTGAAGTTTTAAGATATTTTGATCATTTTATTGGTTCAGGGTTATTTTAGTCATTTTAGAGGTTTCAAAAGGTATTTTAATCATATAAAAATTTGAGAGATGTTTTGGTCATTTTATTGGTTCTAGGGTTATTTTGGTCATCTTGAAGGTTTTAGAACTATTTTGGTTGTTTTACTAGTTCTAATGGTTAAGTTGGAAGTTTGAGAGTATTTTAATCCTTTTAGAGATTTTGTTGTATTTTGATCGTTTAGTTACAAGAGTATTTTAGTAATTTTAAAGGTTTATGGATATTTTGGGCATTTTTTGAGGTGTGTCAATCAATGTTGTATATTCCGTTCCGTTCCGGCCGGAACGGACGGAAAATCTCGTACCGGTATGCAAACCGGTACGAGACACCCCCCCCCATTCCACCTCGGATAAAATTTTGGGGTGTTTCGATGTGTTTCGGCCGGAAAGTACATTTTGGCCGGATTACTTTTTTGGGTTTTTTTCTCAGCTCTCCTTCTTCTTCTTCTTCTTCTTCTTCTTCCTTCTTCTTCTTTCTTTTTTCCGCCCATCTCTCTCCTTCTTCTTCTTCTTCTTCTTCTTCTCGGTTTTTTCTGCCCAACTCTCTCTCTGCCACTTCTTTTTCTTCTCCTTTTTGTCTTTTTGTCTTTTGCTGAATGGGTTGATGGGCTCAAGACATATGATCAGGATATTTAACACTGCCACTTCACTCTTTTTCTCTTTTGGTTTTATGTGCCCATCAACTGACACAATGGTGTAACAAGTCACTTAAATTAAAAAAATTTCAATTATTCTACATTATATTTATTTATTTTATAAACACTTAATCCTCCTATTTATATGCCTATACATAACCAGTCATGCACATGTGAATTTTAAATATTACGAAATACATGATGTATGTCCTTAAATTCCTATACATTATTATTTGATTTGTAGCTTATTTAAATTTATTGATTAATCTTTCTCTTTTTATTATTGACTAATTATTTGACCGTTTGGAGTTTTTTGAGTTTTATTTATTTTATCATTTTCTAAATAAGGATTGTTTTGTTGTCTCTTTTAGATTTTATATTTTTATTATTTATTATTCAAATACTACTTCTATTATTATTATTATTGGTTTATAATGTTAAAGATTCTTAATAAATTATATAAATTTTGATCAATAAACATATAAATAAGTAAATTAATATATATATATATATATATATATTAGCGGTAAACCCGAAACGAAACACCGGTATTGACCGGTACCGAAATATTTCATTCCAATGGTCAAACCAAAATGGCCACCGAAACAGAATATACAACTATGGTGTCAATGCTATTTTGGTAATTTTTGAGTTGCTAAGGGTATTTTAATCATTTTTAAATGTTTAAAGGCTATCTTGGTCATTTTGAGGTTTTAGGAATATCTTGGTCATTTTATGGTCATTTTTAAAAGGCTATTTAGGAATATCTGTTTTCAAAAATGTTATTTTTAAGAATGGAAAAAAAAAATAAAAAAATAAAAGTTCTATGTTTTCGAAATCAGAAATACCTTTGATAAGTTGGGGAAAAAATAAACAGTTTTCCAAGAATAGAATTCAGTAACTTTTTTTTTTTTTTTTTCCTCCAAATATTTTTGCTCTTTATCTTATAGCAGGAAAAAGTATTAATTCGTTGCCATCTTCCTTTGGTATTTCAATGAATACAAATCCTAGCCACTTGATTTGGCTTGATGTTACACAAAAAGTAGTCGGTTTTATATAATTCGAAAAAAAAAAAATTTCATTAAGTCATGTGTAAATTTTTTTTTTTTTTTTGGGTGAATCATTAGTCATGTGCAATTATTCTTTAAATTTACTAATCACAAGATTCACAACTAATATTTTGTAAAAAATTTAAGGGAAAATTACACTTTACCATCCTCAACTATGACCCATTTTTCAATCCCCTCCAAACTTTCGATTTGAATACTTTACCCCTCAATTGGACTAAATTGCATGCCCGTTACTCCCTCCTTCCAAATTACTGTTAGAACCGATGGAAAAGTGAATCACATGCCCAACACGTGACATACGAGCCCACCCGGACAGCTATCACCCACAATTTCCTTTGAAAACCCAAAAATGCCCTCATCCACTTTCTTTCTCTTTCTTCTTTCCTTATTCCCCGATCTTCACCCACGGAACTTTCCTTCTTCTTCCTCTAAAACTCCATGGCCAAAGATTTCAAACTATCAACCATTATTAATTTTTTTTAAAAAAAATCAATGCTTTATTTTCCTTAAACTCTCTCTAGTTTTCGTCGCCCAATTCATGCTAATAAAATCTGTGCAAGAGCAATTACTCAAGCATGCATATTCAAACTCAAGGGTGAATGTCCTTATGTCCAAGGCCTGGTGTTTAGAAATACATAAGAGTGAATGTCCCAAATTAAAACAAACCAGAAACCCATGGAGATAGAACAATGACTTCCTATATTACCCAAAAAAAAAAAAAATTCAGTATGAAACCACTAGAGAAGTTGACTAAAAAAGAAATCCCACCCTCACCCACTAGAGAAGTTTACTAATGAAATTATTCTTGCACAAATTCAAACCACCCATAAACACACACAGATCTAACCCCCCCTCTACCATAGACGATGAACCAAAATCCCACAAGAGAGAGAGAGAGAGAGAGAGAGAGAGAGAGAGAGAGAGAGATGAAATGGTCATCGGAGCTCCAACCAATTCCGAGCGAGATTGATGCCGTGACTGGTAGATGGTTTGTAAAAATTCTCTGGCTGCAAAGAATGACATCGATTTATTTACATTCACTTTCTAATATCATGCCACCCATGGTGCATATCTATTATTTCATTAGTAGTTGACTTTAAGAATGTGTTCTTTAATTTGCATATTTTACTTTCAGAATTTGCTAGAACTGAAGTGAACCCACATGTGTGACTTAATTTTCTGCACGTTAAAGACTGTAATTTGTTTTTGTTGAGAGGTTCTTGATAGGTAATTTTCGTGTTTTTTCTTCCTTGTGACTATTTAATTGGTTAGTCTAATTTGGAACAAGTTGTACAGAGTGAGATGAATTACCAATCCACTGGCCGCAACTAGATGCCCAAAGGGTTTAAGGTAAAGCAGGTCTTTCAGTTAGCATTGGTTTTGTCTGTTGTCATTTGGCTTGGTTGTAGTCTAGGCAGCGAGGCCATGGGACATTGGTCATGGAGTTTAGAGAAAGAAGATTTTTTCATGGGTGAAGATGGAGAAAAGGAAAGAAGAAAGAGAAAGAGAAAGATTGGTTGGTTAATTTGTTTTAATGGGTTTTCAGTTGCGATTTAGTGTATTTAGTGTTTTAGTGTTAGTGGTAAGGGTATTTCGGGGTTTTCAAAAAAATAAATAGGTGTTAACTGGTCTGGTGGGTCCGGCATCATGTGTGTGTCACGTGTTGCACTATTTCGTCAATTTTAACGCGATTTTGGGCATAAGGGGCAACGGCTGTGTAATGGATGCAATTAGGAGGGTAAATCGTGTATCTTGGAAGTTTGGAGGGGGGATTGAAAAAGTGGTAATAGTTGAAGGTGGTAAAGTGTAATTTTCCCAAAATTTAAATCAAATTATTCTTTTTAAATAAATTTTGAAAAGTTTAATAATAGTTTTAGAAAACATAAACTATATACAAATCAATT
>BKZX01029960.1:104221-116404 GCA_014362285.1 Fagus crenata | reverse complement strand
AAGTTTAATAATAGTTTTAGAAAACATAAACTATATACAAATCAATTAATTTCAGATAAATTAAATAATGAATAGAACTTTTAAATTAAATTTCATACCCAAAACATAATAAGAAGCCTAAGAACACTTTCTTAGATGAGGGCATGTGAGAATTAAAGTTTGAATGTGTTTTTATAACACTTGGGGTTTGTAACCAATCCGATATTGTTTCATCGATCTTAGGTAATTGATGATCAAAAAGGCACTGCAAAGGATTCAATAAACATTGAAGTTGCTGATCAAAGGGTGATAGCAAATTGTACATGAAAGTTCAATCGGGACGGAAGGTACACAGATTTGTGTTGATAAGTCTTTACTGTGGGTACCAATTGCATTTGAGTGGATGTGGATCGATATTGTAAGACTTTTATTTATAGTGGATTTCTTCCGTTAAGGGTTTGTACCTTAAATGTTTTATCCTTGTTTGATTTCTCTTTGTAACCAAATAATCGTGTTCTTTAATCTTCTGCAATATTGGTTACTTGTATTTATTTAAAAGCTAAATTATAACTTACATCTTTAAGTTTAGTCAAAATTTAATTCAATTTACTAAGTTTTGACCGTATCAATTCAATAATCTAAATTTTATTTCATTTCAATTAACTCCATCCATTCAATTAAACTTTTGTAGTTAGTTTCCAATTTAAGTGGGTAATGCTTCGTTAAACGTGACCATTACTTTCCTGCTAGTGGTCCCCAATTCCTGGAGTTCCGAACGTGTGACCCTCCCAAGCTATTGAACCTTGGAAAGCTAGCCACCCATGAGTGGGGATTATGTCAAGGTTTTGGTTCACTTACACCAGATGTTGTAAGGCCCACAGGCCACATCTAATGTTGATTTTCTTCTCAACCGTCGTATTTCAGAAGTTCTATCACGGCATCACGCTCACGTCCAAACAAAGGAAGGAGGATTAACAATGAGATTGTTGTTAATCATAGGGTCTCATTTGAGTTAGTACTGAATATTTTGTAAAATGTGTTGAAAAGAATCCATTGCCTTTGGCTGAAGCTGTAACAGCGTCTCTAAAAGATGCTACAACTACTGCTGAAGGGAATTTTTTTACGGAAATCATGGATTGTATTATTGTAATGAGTGCTGTGTTTATGAAACTTCCAATGATGCACCAGAGAAAGCTCCTGCTGACGAGGAGGAGGTAGAGCCCCAGAGCAGCATCAGATTTATTTATCTGAACTGCATAATTAATCAATCAACTCAACTTAGGTTAATTTGATTTAAATTAATGAAGCCAGGGTCTAAATTTACCAACCAAAGTAATGTTAAAGATATAACTAATTTTACAACCAGATGCTTACAAACTGACGTGGCATCCTATGTGAAAGCTAACAACTCAGCATTAATATTTAACACTAATATTTTCTTTAAAAAAAAAAACAAAATTTAACACTAACATTTTTTTTTATAGAAATATTAGCGTTAAATGTTAATGCTGAATTGTGATTTAATTGATGTGGTAGTTTCCACATAGGATGTCACATCAGTTTGTAAACATCTTGTTGTAAAATTAGTTGTGTCTCTAGCATTACTCTACCAACAAATCTAGTTGAACTTTCTTCCCAAATTCAGCAGCCTCCTACTTTGTCACGTCAAGTCAATTAAAAAAATATGCATTTTAGTTGACTTGGAACTTTTGTATAAGATTCACTATTATTCTTTTGAATTAAATTAGTGATTGCAAGCCATGCATATTGGAGACTAAGCCAAGTCTTCCTCGATCATTTTTCATTACTTTGACTAGACATTTGAATAAGTCCATGAATACAACTTGCTGAGGTTCAGTTGTGTCCTGATCAGCAAAATAATCTTCTTTTTTTCTTTTCTCCTTTTTTTAAGCCGTAGCCTTTTGTCTTTGATACACCTATATGAAACTATGAATACAAATCCTAAGTCCTAACCACTTGATTTGGCTCCTGCAACAAGCAGGGTCGGTCCTGAGGTTTGGGTACGTTGCCTAAGCCCGTTTTATGTTTGCTTGCTCGCTTACTATTAAATATTTAAAAAATAATATAAAAAGGTCCAAATTTTTTAATTTTTTTATTTTTTACAAAATCAAGATTACATTGTGATTTTAGCTTGAGTTACATAAAAAAAAAAAATGTAATCCCAGTTATAGTGTTTTACAATTAGCACGATTCTACTTAAAGAAAACAACTTTTCCTTACATTTTTTGAAGCAAATTCAATTAAAAAAAATCCAAACTAATACCTATTTAATATTATTATATGTCTTATAGTTTTTTAACTATATATATATATATATATCACAGTTCTACAAACCACAACAAACGTAATACAACTAATAAATTAAAAGTCATAAAAACCCATTAAGTAAACACTTGTATGCACTACATGATAACACAAAATAATCACTTCTCCCGCTACCCCCACAAACAAAAGCACATGACTAGTGACCAAATCCACGTGCAGACAAAATTTTCAAACAAATTAGTAAATTATACCGTGGAGACCAAACTCATTCATACAAACACCGAAACACATCTCATTATAGGCACAACACTCCCATAAAAAATAAATAAAAAACAAAACAAAACAAAAAACCAAAAACAAAATTATGTATACTAATAAAAAAATTTCTCTTAACTATGTTAAAAATATTATATATATGAGACATAATCAAGCTACACATGATATAACTCTTTATGAATGTTATATCATCGGATTACATATTTTGGTTCTTCTTAACTTTATTCAACTTATATACTAATTTTTGTATAATTTAAAAAAAAAAATTGAAATTTTAAATATTTTATAGATGAAATAGTTATTGATATTTGGTCATCTTAAAATTTTGCAAACATTGTGGGCATATGGAGAAAATATAAGGTAAAGATGAATTTTTCAAAATACATATGCAAGTCAGAAAATAGACAACTATAAAAGCAGTAAATCTTTAAAAGAAAATAGCATATTAGACAGAAACAAAAAGTCCAAGGCTTTCATTTGACTTATTCTAATGTTAAATTCCACAAATGTTTACATTATAATTCTAATATATATATATATATATATATTGATTCCCTATAAAACGTCCTATATATATTTACTACACCCTCTAGAATCTTATCACAACATATCTTTTTTAGAATAGTAGAATAAATACCTCCTTATACAAACAAAATTAAAATAAATCTCTACTAATAATAACCAAAATTATCAAATTCTATATTTATGAAGAAAAATAAAATAAAATAGAGAAAAGATCAATTTTGTTTCACAACATTGCCAATGTTACAAGTTGTAAATGGTGCATAAACAATAAAATGGTGTAAATGGTGGGTCCATATGAAACTAATAACAACTTGACATCTAGGCAATGTTGCAAAAATGTTGTGTTTGTAGCATTACTTTTTTTTTTTTTTTTTCTTTAAGTCTTCGGTTTCATAAATTTTACATTGTGTTTGGTTGCACCTATGAGAGGGAAGGAAAAGGAGATGAGTTTGGATATTGTAAGGGAAAGAAAGAGATAGAGAAAATAATGCATCTTTTCTTTGTTTGTTTTGAAAAAATAATAGAAAAGATGTTTTATTTTTATTCTTGTTAGAGTTCGAATAAAAAAATAAATATTTTACGATCTCACTTACTAAAATAGAAAAAAAAAAAAAAAATGCTAATACAGAGAACTAATGATAAATAAAGCGATAAGAGAGCATTGTCATTAGACTCAAGGTACTTTAGTTAAATTGGAGCTAAATCACCTACTATTTCTATTTTAGCAAACTTATTTTTCACTTCACATAAATTAGCCTCTACATTTTTTTAAATATTCTATTTGAAGAATATTTCAAACCTTTCTTTATTTTTCAAATACACGTCTGCCACACCTCCACAACCAAAGCACCACTGCCCCCAAAACCAAGATTAATCACCCACAACCAACAATTTTCCACCCACAATGAAGCTCTGTCAAGCACGGCCAAAGGCCACTATCCCATAGCCAAGATCCACCACCCAAGTCCCACAATCAACCACTCCTAACCAGGGACGAAGACAAGCTAGGGGGGAAGGTGGGAGCCAGGGCCAAGGCACTTGTTGGCTTTTCAAAATCCCCCGCTATAATATTTATAAAAAAATAGATTTACTTATAAAATTTAAGCAATGTGTTCACTTATATTCTTGTATAATTGTATTACATTGATGTAAAATTGTAAATGATGATGAGAACATCGTTGTTTTTTCTTCTTCCTTTTTTATTACTCTTATACCATATGTTCTTCATTAATTCAAAGTGTATTCAATATATATATATATATATATTAAAATAGATAGATTTACATAAATGATTAATGTATTAATTTTTCCTCTTATTACTCTTGTATCATACATAACTCGTTAAATCAGAACATATTTAAATATATGTTTATATAAATAGATAAGTAAATTTCTTTAATAGAAACCTTCATTATTTTTTCAAAAAAAAAAAAAACTTCTTTTTTTCTTTTGCATTTGGAGAAATAACAATATATATATATTTTTCTAGAAGAAAGAATAGCTATGAATTTCGTAGTTAAGAGTTACAGATCTTTATTGCATTAAGTTTTACTTTTACTTTTTATTATTGTTACATGTTTCATATATTGATTTGTATAAGTTTGACTTGTATAACTTTAGGTATGTAAAGTCACATTTCTTATTTGAAGTATTAACTTTGATTAAATTTTGTATATATTTCTTAATTTTTAAAACTATTTGTATACTCTAACAATGTAATTTATGAATTATTTAACAAAAATATTGATCTAAAATGTTAAAATATTAGTCATGATTAGTATGATTTGAAAGATAGTTTACAACTTATAAACTCATTGGATGAGAAAAATCATTTTGAATTATGTAAAGACTAACTAAATATAAATATTATTGTTATATATGAAACAATAACATATATTAAATCATATTACATACATACGTTTTATATGTGTGTGTGTAATAGGTTATTTTTTGGATTTTTTTTTTTCGCTATATTTATTTGGGCCCCCCTTAGAAAAAATTTCTAGCTATGTCCCCACCCATAGCAAAGCTCTCCCACGCTCAGCCAAGAATTGCCACCCACGACCCATAATCAACTACCCACAACAAAGCTCCTCCACGCACAACTAAGAATCGCCACCCATGGCCCACAATCAACCACCCACAACCCACAATCAATCACCATAGAAAAACTTTGCCACGTATAGCCAAGAACCACCGCCCACAGATAATTGTCACCAATGTCACCGCCTCAAAAATTTAAAGTGAAACCTAAAGATAAGTCAAAATGGGTATCGATTGGCGCCATTTGCTCCTCTTTTCTTCTCGTCGATGAGGTTTATGGAAGACGGGTGAGTCTGCTTCTTTCTGAAGGCAACGTGAGCTTCAGTGGGAGAAAGACCTAGACAAACTCTAACCTAAAAAGAGAAACAAAATAGAAAATGAGAAAAGAATGAAATGTTGAGCTATAGTATATCAACGTTTCAGGCGAGGTACTGTTTGTTCTAGCTTTTTTGCATAGCTTCAATTGAGTATGATGTAGGAGTATTTTAAAAGAGTTTAGCTATACTTTAGCAACAACCAAAAATAAAAATGAATATTTTATAGAGCCAAATGTGAATGCTTTAAGTGGACAAATGAGAAATAATGATAGCTAAAATTTGTCTAAGGTATTATTAATATTTTTCTTACATAACAATGATAAGCATAGAAGTCAACCTTAAAAAATAATAATAATAATAATAAGTAGGGTAAATTACACTATCCTTTTTCGAGGTATTGCAGAATGACAATAAACCCTAAACTTGAGCCAAAATGACAGTCTCACCCTTTAGGTTTGACATAAACTGTCATGAGTTTTTCTATTACTATTATCAACACAATATTCTGTTTTTTAAAAGATTTGTTTTACCAAACCTCTAAATAGATGAGAGAGTGAGTCTTTGAAAAAAAAAAAATTAAAAGGAAATATTTCATTAAGATTAGTAATGGAAAGATCCATGATAGTTTTATATCAAACCTGAAGAGTGAGACTGACATTTCGGCCAAAGTTTGAGATTTACTATCATTCTGCAATACCTCTGAGGGAGGGAAGTGTAATTTATCCAATAAAGTATGAGTATGAGGGTCTTATAGTAATTTTCTAGCATAACATAAATTTATGCATTCTTTCCCTCCCATTTTTCCACTCAACTTGAAAGGACATGAAATTGTGGGCGCCAAAGGAAACTCAATCCATCCACCTTTTCTCTTCTTCCTTTCCTTCCTCACTACCAAACAAGAGAAATTGCCTCATTTCTTTCCCTATCTTTCCTTTCTCTCGGTCCTTCCACCGATCCAAATACTGTGTTAAGGTTGATAAATTATCAATTTAGTAATGAACTAACCCTTCTCCTAATTATTCTCGGGCCTCAAATAGATGAATCTCGGGCGATTTACCGAGCCCTAAAATATTGGGCCAGGGCAATTCACTTGGCTAATACTCTATATAATATGTTCATGACCACTCGTTGATTTCACAAAGTGAAGTTGAGAGAGAGCCAATGACCCAGTGAACTATAACAGCTTTGTCCTAATGAAAAGTAAAGGAGTGTCTCAACTCTCAAGTAGTGGATTCGAGTTCTGCTAACATCATCACTCATAACTTATGAGTCATAAGAGGGAAAAGGTTTGGAAGGGGAAGGATTACCCTCCATTATGTAGCCCAATTATAAAGAAGAGATATTTTTTTTACGGGCCAAGAATTTAAGATTATTTATGTAATTATGTCCAGTGAAGCATCCTCCGGTCTAAATGGGCCTTTACTTTTGTGGCCCAGTAGTTTCAAGTTTTCTAAGTAATGGGCCAAAATATATTTGAATTTTTGGATGACACTATAAAGAATATTGGGCCAAACCGATAATGAGTCTAGGGAAAGAGCAGTGACCTTTTTTCCAGGGCTTCACTCCTTGAGATTTCCGGACTTTTTTGTGCCTCCTTTGACTGCGATATAGAGGTAAAAATACAATTCTCCAAAGCCCAAACAAATGTTACTGATGGGCGTATTACTGCATTAGTTCCGAATTTTGGTAAAAACGGAGTGCTCCAAGGCCCAAACAAATGTTATATACGCATCACTGCATTAGTTCTATGCTAATGTCCCAGGTATATTTTGACATCTAAAAAGAAAGTATATATTTTGCTTCTAGTAAAATATTAAGATTTTTTTTTTTTTTTTTCACTAGATAAGCTCATAAGCATATATATTAGGAAAAGTTCATAAAACAAAGTTATATAACTAAAGCGCTCACCTCATTCTATACACGTAGCTAAGTCATGAGCGCCCCCCAAAATTAATTAAAAAACATTCGTTTGTTGAGCGCCCCAAAATTCGTTTGTTGCAATTCATATGGTAAAGTATTCTATTTTGGTGTCCATTCTTATTTGTTTGTTAAAATAGAATATTTTTGTACTAGTCTATTTTAATGTATTGGGTACCGCTAATATATATAAAAAAAATACTTGCCACACGTAGTTTTATGACATATAAAATTATCAACTCAAAATAATCATAATTAAATTATACAAAATTTGCTCTAAAAAAAATATAGAATACAAATTCTTAAGCCTTAACACATCTCATCATATGTAAAAAAAAAACACACACACACACACATTGACACACATCTCATAATCACATCACATAATAAGAAGATTTATAATATCTCATTATATAACAAGGAGATCTTAAGTGATTAAACCAAACACAAACTTCACTTCAATAGAACAAAACAAAAATCACAAGAAAATCCACAACTTCATCAAACCCTAAGTTCATAAATGCACGACTTCATCAATTGAATCAAACTTAAAAATTACACCCAAACTTAAAAACACAAATCAAATCACAAGAAAAAAATAGAAAATAGCTAAAATATTGAGCTTACCATTTATTAGATTTGGACCACAAGAAAATGGTTCATGGGTACCGACGACAAATGGGGATCTTCCTCATGGCGATGGCACATTGTGATGCCGATGAGAGAGTGAGACCGAGATGAGAAAAGAATAAACTAAGTCTGATAGTGAGAAATTGCTGAGAGTGAGGGTGAGAGATTTGCTGAGAGGAGAAAAAAATAGGATAAAAATGACGTTTTTTCGGATAAGAGACCCGAAAAAAATCATATTTGTATACCGATTAAAACCTGCATACTGGCTAGTATTTGTCGTAATGGGCCAAGATGGCTAAAAAAGACTGGTATGGTTCAAAATTTTCCTTAAAGTGGAACATGTGCTTGGCATAACGGAATCTTCTAATTTGTTAGAGCATTTCCAACGAATGAGGCAAAAGCCAAATCCAACTCAAATATGCTTAATAAGCCCAAAAACACACCCCCAACTGATTAGGCGCACACATTAGTCAATCTACCATTTTGATACAGTGTACATGCTTCTCTATTTTTAGAGAACACTGTTCATTAGGCATTTATTATTTTAATTCCCTTTTAATCTCTAGTTCTATCTCTCTTTCACACAGCTCCTTGAATCTCTCGGGTCTTCCTCTTTTTTTTTCTTTTTTTTTTTTTTTTTCAACCATCTCTCTATCATGACCAAATCTCCCATCACCCACCATGGTCTCAGCACCTCCTTTTGCCGCATCCCAATCTCAACCTCATCATCAAGTCCTTAAAAAACACATACCCATCATCAAGCCTGCCACCGAACAAATCATTGGTCTTTCACCCTCTCTCTCTCTCTCTTTCTCTCTGTGACTATTTTTGTTAATTTTTTATTAGATAAAATTGTTGATGATGAGCATGCTATATGCATTTTTGTTGCTAAGTTTTGATTCTCACTCAAATCTTATAAAGTAAAAGCCATACGATGGATTTGCAATGGCATCGTTAGATTTGAGAGTTTTGGAGCTTTTGATCTTTCTCTTTGTTTTGTTTTCATTTCCGTTTTTCGCCTGTGTGTTGTTTTGTTCCTTATGGGTTGTGGATTTGTGATTCTAATTGTGGATTTGTGGGTTTGATTTAGATGTGTTGGGGCGAGCTACCATGGTTGTAAATTTATCGATAATTAGGGGGTGTTTGGTTCACTTGATCTTATATTATAATGTGATGTTAGATTACTTGAATCTTTGATCCATAGAATCATATCATGGGAATATAAGATTACGGTGTTTGGTTCGTTAGTCACATTATAATGAGATTCCCTTAATGTATCACTCCTATGTTTGGTTGGTTCATAACATTCACCAAACTAATTAAAAAAAATAATAATAATTGTGAGGTGAGGACCTCCTTATATAGGGGGAGGAGACTACTAGGGTTTCTTAGATAAGAGGTAAAGTTAGAGTTTCTTGGAGAAAAGGGTAATTAGGGTTGTAGGAGGAAACCTTAATTGTAGCTTCAAACCTTTAACAATTAGTGTTTCCGACAACAATGGTGTACGCTTGTATTTAAGTGGCGTACGTTTGTATTTAACTGGTGTATGCCTGTATTAAAGTGGCATACGCTACTTAGTTCAGAAATTGACAATCTAGGCTTTTTTGTTCATTGGGGCTCTCAAAAGTGGACTTAGCTTTCTGGGCTTTTGAGATATGCTTAATTTCCTAGGCCTTAGTCACTAAAGATTATTTTTGATTCTTAACTCAAGATTTTGATCATATTGATAGAGATCAGTATTTTCGTCATTGAGATCGAGGACACAAGTTGTAGGAGGTAGAAAATGTGGTGTATGAATCAATCATCCCACCTGAACCATCATTGTTAAGTATTAAATGCTCACCAACCCCAGCACCAGAAAAATGGACCTTCTGAACAAGCCTGCCATGACCACTAGTTTAGTATGTGGAAAATGAGGTTTACCTCCTCTCAAAGTGGACACATCTAGACCAGCTTTCCTTCCTTTACTCCTTGAGCAATAGTGTGAAAAGAGGATTACCTTAAGGATCAAAAGAGAATAATGAGGTTTAATCCATAACCCTAAAATGTTTACCACCACTATAAAAGAAGGAGATGACAAAGCCCAAGGAAAAATCTAACTTGGAGCAAGAACTCAAGCCGAAGTTCAAAAAATAACTCTTCTCAAGAGTGCTCTTTATAGAAGCCAAAAAACAAAAAAACAAAAAAAAAAAAACATAGAGAAACACATTGTTTGCCATAACCAAAACAACCAACACCCATCTCAACATTTAGTCACCAAAACATCAATCTTATTCCACCTCCATGATTCATACATTATATTTTGAGATTAACTCTCTTTTTAATTATTGAGCTTGCTAAGTTCTTTTGTGAGTTATCTTGTTGATCCATGTTGTTTAGGAAAAGTTTATCTTTCCTAATTCAGATTGTGGTAGAAGATTTTTGTATGGAGTAACATTTTTGGTTTAAATACCATTTTGGTCATCAACCTTTGGCTTTTGTGTCAAATTGGTCCCTAATCTTTCAATTGTGTCAACTTGGTCATCAACCTTTCAACCTTGTGTCAAAATGATCCTTGCCGTTAAGTGTTGGATGAAAAATACTGATGTGGCTAACGGTTTAATTTTAATTTTAAAATGGTCTAACGTGGCATGCCAACTCAAATTTTAATAAATAACTCAAATTAAAAATAAATAAATAAATAAATACTTCACTGAGGATAGTTCAAGATATTGTCAAGTCGTCAAATGAATCTATGAGTATTGCCTGTGAAGTGGTATGGTAACAAAAAAAAATCCACCCAGCAAAAATAATGATAAAAATTAACATAGATTTGCAATTTTCTAATTGACTAAAATCTTCAATTGCAATTGCATGGAGTATATATCTAAAGTTTCCAGGAAAAAAAAAAATCAACATCGCGAGTTCCCATAGAAAGAAAAAAAAAAAAAAAAAAAAAAAAAAGAAAAAAGAAAAAAGAAAAAAAGGAGGTTCAAAATAAACGAGGTATTGTCATTTGAGTATATATCTAAAGTTTCAACTGTCAATTTCATCCTTGTAAGTTGTATCTTCCCAAAATGATTGATGTTTATTATCTAAACCATTCAAAACTATACTAGGAACATCCTCAGCCATAAGATTGACAATGATGGAATTTTTTCCATCCATACAATTTCAGTACAACAAAATTGGCCTAAAGTAGCTAATGTATGATTTGGTTTGTTACATCTTGCTCCTGAACAAGTGAAATCCGATGATCTAAATGAGAAAGCAAACTCCCTTGCTTCATCTAACAAGTAACTCAGTATACATAAAATCGTCAAGATTTGGGGAAGCAGGCTGTGAAGTGTTGGGTTTAGGCTCAATTTCTTCGCAATACTCAAAGAGAGGGCAAGGGATTTTGTAGGGGGCTAGGGTTTGTTCTGTATCGGGTTTCCCTTAGAAATCAAGATGGAATAAAGAAAAAAAGAAACACACGTGAGTTTGATATTCATAATTTTTTTTTTTTTTTTTTTTTTATTTCTTTTAATTTGAGTTGTCATTTTTTTAATTACTAAAATTTGAGTTGGCATGTCACGTTAGACATTTTTAAAACTAAAAATAAACCATTAGTCATGTTAGCTTTTTCCATCTAACACTTAACAGCAAGGATCATTTTGACACAAGGTTGAAAGGTTGAGGACCAATTTGACACAGTTGAAATGTTAGGGACCAATTTGACACAAAGCCCAAAGGTTGAGGACCAAAATAATATTTAAACCAACATTTTTTTATAGGATGTTGGCATGATAGATTAATAGCTTAAGCTAGGAAGTGCATCATCACTGGGCAAATGCCCATGGTTTATAAATTGTACAACCCAAAAATATTTCGTCAATATAAGACAAAACTCTCATTTTAATAGTATAAGGTCCCAACGACTAAATTAAATGTACTATTGACTGATTGTCATACTTCAAATTGACTTAACTTCGAAATTTTTTTTGATAATATAATTTTTTACTGTATTTGTGAATATGTATCATTCGTCTTTATCATATTATTTAACTTGTGCTTAGCCGATATATATATAAAATTTATTTTATATTTGTTTTTCCTTTTTCTTTTACATAACAATTTTTATACTCAAAAGGTAATGAAATTGGATGGAATATAGATGGATTAATTTTTTTTTAGAAGCACTGTTATTTAAATACCATTTTAAACCAACTCCAAGAAATGACAATGGCTG
>BKZX01029960.1:73626-89221 GCA_014362285.1 Fagus crenata | reverse complement strand
ATTTCTGTATTTATACCCGCCATGTCCATTTTTCCTTCTCTTTTTCTATTTTTTATTTTTTTATTTTTAATTTGTTAGGAGCTTTATCCCGAGATAAAAGTGGTGAGAAGAATAATGAACTTACAAATAAATATCATATTAATTTTCTTTCATATCTTCCTTGGTAAATAAATTATATTTAATTGTTTTGTTTTTTCCATGAGAAACTCTATTCTTGCATAAGACTGCATATTAGGTTCTAAGGGAGCTTTATTGTTAGCGCCTTGATTTAGGCCACTTGTCGATTTTCAAAAGTGGTTTCCAAGTAATTGACCGCTATGAAGCAAGGTCATGTTGTCTGGTGTAAGCCTATCCTACACATGGAATGTGGAATATTCTGTAAGTCTTGTGGGTCGGGGCAGAGAAAAAAGTTGCTACCTGGTTATAGATCCAAATAAACCACTTGAACCCCATATGAAAAGGCTCTAGTCTGGATTGAGTTCAGAGTTAGGATACGTTCCAAAGTTGTTTGGCACCTAGGATTGGCCAATCTTATGGCTGGCCTTTTCTTGTATTGTTGGAGTATGTCTAAATGAGTTTTCCTAAGGAAACCTCTAAACGAACAAATTCTAACCCTAAAACCCTATTTAATAATTGAATTAACAAAGACAAACATATAAAAGGGAATATTAACCAAATAAGACATAGTATACATATGAAATTTTTTTTTTTGCTAAACTTATAGATAGGAATTAAAAAACAACTATATACTAACTAAGGAAATGAAAATTCAAATAGTGAAAGTAAATCAACTAGAGAATGCTATGTACAAAAAAAAAACCCGAGGGAAACAATCATCACTGCATAAATATTCATCTACACCTTACACCACCTAAATGTACACAATATTTTCCACAAATCATGGACATCATTGTCCATAAATTTGAACATGCTCACAAATTGTGGACAATATTGTCTATATTTTAAGTG
This sequence comes from Fagus crenata, assembly GCA_014362285.1. Lineage (NCBI taxonomy): Eukaryota > Viridiplantae > Streptophyta > Magnoliopsida > Fagales > Fagaceae > Fagus > Fagus crenata. Next base: position 88,252 of record BKZX01029960.1, on the reverse strand, counting down.
ATGTGAAATGGTGGTGTGAAAATATCAAAGTCATTTTTTATAGAAAAAGAACAATTTATTTCCACTTGGGCATTCCACCCACTATTAATCCCCCTCTCCAAAAAGCCTCATTCCTCTATGAAGGCGTGGGTTTGATCCTTAAGATTCCCAAAATATACTGACCAATGAAAACCTGATTCCCCCCCTCCTTTCTTTTTATTGTTGATAATTCGATAGTTGAAAGATGTTAGAGATATATATTGGGCCATGAGGCCCAAACCAAGTGTAGGCCTATTAATTGTAATAGAAGCAAACCGCTCTAGTTAGAGTAGGTTTCTCTAGTATATATACCCTACTTGGGTCTCATTGTAACAATCAAGAAATATAGTAAAGATGTAGCCGTCAAGGGCTTTCGTGTGTGGACGTAGGTCTTCATGACCGAACCATGATATCTCTGTGTATCTGTTGTCTATTTGTTCTCTCTCTTTCTCTAAACTCTTTTCTCTCTAGCACTTTCATATTTGATATTGTATCAGAGAATCTATTCTAGATTTGTATCTGAGCATCTATTCTAACAAAGGAGATGAGATTTGAACTATGAATATCTCCATTGATCGAAACACCCAGAGATACCAGAAGGCTCCCACTGATTTTCCCTTATTTTAAGTCTATGAATTTATATTCAAATTTTTAGAGATTTTTATTTTATTTTATTTCTTTCATTAAACATAAGCCCAACAATCTATCGGATTGTAGCAGTCTCGGGCTACATACGATAAGACACGCATCTCATGGGATATGTTTGTAACAGTGAGACTACCTGTCTTTGCTGTTACATTGTCGTCACAAGTGATGTGAAAAGTCTCATCTAGATAACAGTCATCTTTCAAGCCAAATGGAAATGGTATTTCTACATCTCCACACTTGTCATGGCAGCCAGGCTTCGCTAGAGCAGCTTCTGCAGCTGCTACTACAATTGCTGATATTATCACCCCAATCAGTGTGATCTGGATTAGCATCCCATGTAAGCCCATGGCAGCAACTTTGTTTCTCAGCAAAATATATTTATTCTATTTTGTGTTTGATTGTGCTGAAACTTTCTTGCAATCCTCCACCTTTTGTATGCATAGGAAATGAAGACCAGGTTAATGCCCCAGTTTAAGGGTTAGAATAGTCTTCCTCCGTAACTGCAAGACTATTTCTTCTGGTTGTCTCTATTTAGAAAGCTAGAGTGTAGAATACCAAATGGTTTTCTCACTGGCGATAGACAAAGTTTGAAAATGATGCATGGATTTTTAAGTGAGAATCATGCCGTCTGAAGAAAGAAAGGCATACAACAATGTAATTGATATGAGTGATTTGCATAAATTTATTTTATTTTTTCCTTCGGTTTGTTTGTTTCCTTGCTCAGTGATTTCTACAAGCTTATTTCTCTCTAATTTTTTGTGTGTTTTTTTTTTCTTTCCATAGTTACAATAATGTGGAGAGAGAGGACAACAAGCAATGGCAATGATTGACAAGGCTTTTCCCTTAAAAAAAAAAAAAAATGATTTACAAGGCTGGCAGGTTATTTCTCTTAGAGGTAATTATCAATCTTGCACAAATCTTGTCCATGTGTTATTTCCATGTAGTCAGAAAAAGATGCGAGCAAGTAATTGGAAGCCTCTTTGTGAACAAGTATATGAAGAATCGAAACAGTAACATGAAAATAATTATAATAATATTGAAATATAGGAGTTTGAACTTGAAAAATATTGAAACCCACTTTAAATTTTCAGTGTCCTTAATCTAACCTTTTAAAAGGAACCTTGTGTTCCATCAAATAGTTTATAAAAGGTATAGGCCATAGCCCATAAGTTAGAAGAATTCTTTTTTATATTTTGAGCTTTGCTCTGTTGATAACTTGAATAATAAAGACAGGAAGTATTTTTTTAATTTCTTTCGCTATTTTCAATTTCGCACGTGTGGTATTAGAGCCTTTTTCATGCTATATTGCTCAGAATTGTGATATGTAGAGCACGAAAATTTTGGGTACTCTATTGTATGTTTTCCTTCTCTGATATGGGGTATGCCATGAAGTGTTGGGGTTTCTGCGGAAACAATCCGTGAAAGGGGTGTCTAGATTGAGTATTTTACATGAGCGAGATTCGCTCATTTGGAGACGAGGCACATATAGAATTTAAGATTTTAAGTTTCTAATAAGAGAATGCCAATAAGACAATCACCTATACCGACTTTAAGACTTTGAGGTCAGGAGGAATATTCATTCCAATAAGACTCTGAAAGTTCTTTAAAGTCTTCACCTAAAGTCTGGATAAGATTATAAATTTTAGTTTCTGGGTGCTTGTTCTTCTGTTCACATTTAATTCAATCTGATATTGGCCCTTTAAAAGTTCCAATGGAACTGTAAAAATAAAATAAAAATTGTACGGGACTATGTAGAAATCACCTATCTAATTAGATGACTGTCTCAGTGATCTGATTTCAGGCGGTAGAAAAATGTTTTCTTAACCAAAGTAATGCTCTGAACAGAGTGTAACCACACCTCTTGAAAGAGAGATTTTTGATCGGCCTACCAGACTTTTTTGCACAAAAAGATTTGTACTCCGTCTTACTGTTGAACTTTCTTCCCAAGTTCAGCAGTCTCACAAGTCATAATCTGTAACGTCAATTAAGAAAATATGTATTTTAATTAACGTGGAAGTTTTGAATAATATTCACATTATTCTGTTGAATTAAATTGGTGATTGCTACACATGCATGTTTTGGAGACTAAGCCAAGTCTTCCTCTGCCGTTTTTCATGACTTTGTCTAGAAATTAATTATATATATTTGTTTGAATAAGACTGTTGGCATTTGGGCCATTGGGCTGGCCCAAATAGGCGCCCATGTGGGCAGCCCATTAAGACAAAACCCTAAGACTAGGGTTTACAATATTATAATATAAAATTGCAATATTCAGACATAAAGGTACGCTAAACGGCTGCAAACACAAAAACCCTAATGAAACACTATCTCTCATCTCCTTTCTCTTTGTTTTAGGGTTTCCATCAACGAACCCTAGGATTTGGTCTATGGACGTAGGTGAAGTGCTCGACTTTGTGGTATCTTCACTTGACCGGCATAAGCACGAAGCACGTGGGAAGAAGGCTGGTTTTTTAATTCCGCTGCAAAGAGATATACTAGGTTTTACTCACAAAACCTAAGAGGTAACACATTAGAAACTCAATTATATGTGTGTACATTGTATGCCTATATATTTCCTTCATTAGTATCAGAGCCATAGGCTTTCTTCTTCATGTTTTTAGAGCCTTAAAGGACCTTAGGGGGAAAATCAATTTTTTCCACCATTGTTGGCCATAATGGCCATTTTGGGTTCTCACCGCCGTCGGCTCTCCGGCGAGATTCTGGCAACACCACTGGAACCAATGGATTCCTCATGGTCCTAGGAGTCCACAGCCGCAAACGGTTCGTCGTTTGCACATGTGTATGAAAAGTTATGGCTTGTTGAAGTTTGTGTTTGAAACTTGCAACTAGGTTTCTTCAAACTTGAATATCTCTCTCAAATCTGAGCCTTTTAATGCAATTTTTTATTCTAAATTGGAGTAATCTAAATAAGATTTCCAATGACATAAAAATAAACCAATTCCGAGGTCTTTGGAGAGAGAAACGAAGTCGGAAAGGTGGGCTGGCGGCTAAGGTTTTTGGCTAAAACCTAGTTGAAGAAGATGATGAATAATGGAAGCGCCCACTCTCGGCTGTAGGCGCGTGGAAGCGCGTGAAAGCCACCCCCAACTCCGATCGGTGCATAGATTGCACCGTTGAGTTTCTCACGGCCATTATGTATTTATAAATATCTTTAATATATTTTTTCAAATAATAAATATATTTGTTTAATTTTCGGAAATAAAAAAATATATATATATATATATTAAGAAGAAAATATCACCTGAGAGAGTGGTGGAGCATGAAATATTTTTTTGGACTTAAATTTTTTTATACTCTCCTCTAGGAGTTGAGAGAACCTATTGGTATGGGAGGTGAGATTATTTGGAACATCTATTATTTATTACAAAATTTGTTAATTTTGCATTTAAATATAGAAAATTGAGGAAAATTGTAGAAAATTTTGGAAAGCTATTATAATCTATTAAGAGATTCAAAATATACAAAAATAATATTTTTCCAGAATTATTTGATTGTTTCCTTTATTTTTCAATAATTTTTATTGTTCTTGGTATACAATTAAAAATTGTTGAAAATTGAAAAATATGTGAGAAAAATATTGGTTGATGAAATTTTATGTTAATATATACAGAGAGAACAAAAATACCAATTTTCATGATTTTTTATGGAATATATAATTTTCTATCATTTTTATTGTCTCTTGAAATTGAATAAAAATTTATAGAAAATTATTAAAAATCTGAAAATTGTGTATGGATGGACCATTCTGTGTGTAGACATGGGAAGCATGAAATTTTAATTTTTCCAGATTTTTGAGATGAATTTTGAATTTTTCCATGATATTCATTATATTTAATGAGTATTTAATGAATGATTAAAAATTATGGAAAATTATAAAAATTTGGGAAAAATTATAGGAAGCCATATAATGTGTTTCCACAGACAATAAGTATTTAAATTCATCTTTTCCATATTTTTGGTTGCACTCTAATATTTTTGTTGTATTTAGAGGCATAAAATGAGTGATTGGAAAATTTGTGAATTAAATTTTGATGGTGGCAAAATATGGAAAATGACATTTAAATTGTTTCATGCTGAATGTGAGTTGTCACATGCTCAAAATATTTTATTTCGTCACTATGAGGTATACCTGACGAACAACTGTTCAAGTGATAATTAAATTGATAATGTTTGTTTTAATTGAGAGTGCTTTCAGTTTAATTTTGTGTGTAAAATTATTTGAGGCATGTGAAAAAGAAATTAAATGGGGACCATGGTGGAGTTGATTAGATCCTCCCATGAAGGTTTTGCGCATTAGAGAAGTTAGATACAGTAAAAGTAACACTTGTGCGTGGGAGATGATTCCTAGCATAGCGAAGTCTCGATCTTACGTCTTGTGTAAAATTATTGTTATTTAATTTTTGTTGGATGCAGCAAAACATAGTTGTGTGTGCTAAATAGTGTAAAGATGCGCATAGATGTAGTGGTTTATGAAATTAAGATCATGTTGGATCTTGGTAAATAGAGAAGTTGAATATCAATAGTTTGTGGCCTCTAAAGGCACAAATTCAATTTCTCCTCCATGAGCATAGAACACTAGGATGGTAAAACTTAAGATAAAATTCGTTGCCTCGTGACCATTGTGAATTAAGATATTGTGTGCATTAGTTGCAATGACAATATCATAAGGGTAGATCCAATAAATAAACAGCACTTAGCCTGTGTGGAATGCACTAAATGTATGACTTTTTGGGTTGCACACTTGGGATTGTGAATTGACAGTTACAAAAGTTTGCTCCCAAATTGGCTAGGTTGAGCATTTTTGTACCGTGTGAGTTAAGTCTCATTGGACAAATGCATTTGAATATGCTCATTTAGTGGGAGCTTATTAGTCTCATCATGATGCACATTGCATTACTGTATTATTTTGAGCCTAATCTAAGTGCTTGGTAGCACTAGCGTCGATTGCTCATTTTAGCCTACTTGAGGCATTTAGGCCCAAGCTTAAGGACTAATTTGGAGCGCTCCACTTATCATTCATGGTTATAATGCATTGTATGAGACAATAGCGTATTCGGGATATGCTGGGTAATACTTCTCGCTATAAATTCCTTAGTTAACTCTTTGGAGCATATAGAGTTCATTGTGATGCATAAGAAGGATATTCACACGTTCAGTGATCTTGTGCATCATCTTGAACTTAGGATAGAGCATCAAGTGGCATGGCTTTGTCCTTGCTAGACATGGCTCGCGCGGACATTTAGGCCCTAGCGCAAGGACTGTGGTATAGCACTCCAATAAGGAATAGCTAGAGGATAATATCCTTGAAAAGGGAAGTAGCATTGTGCACCTTGGAGGAAGCATAGTGACTTTAGGATAATGTTTGGACAACTAGCTATTGTAATTGTTAATCCATGTGTTTTGGCACGTGGATGCACTTGAGCAATTAGAACATAGTTTAACTTGTGTCTGGCCTGAATTATTTCTTTTTCTCTCCTCAAGGAGTTGAGGTGATAGGAGTAATTGCAAGGTTAATAAGAAATGGGGCATTTTGCCTTATTTTTGGAAGTAGCTTAAGGATTTTTATCATGTTAGAGCGCAAGGATTGCGCACTATTTTCATCATATTGGAGCGCAAAGATTGTGCACCACATGTTACATCCTATAAGCGCTTAGAGTATGGCAAAACAGGATATGGATAGTAGTTCTTAGTGGTCCAAGTTTTTATCCTTAAATCTAGTGGCATTTTTTATTATAAATATGATATAATTGGATCCAATGGTCAGTTAAGTTAATCTGTAAATTGACTGTGCCTTGGCTTGCTATAGGGCGCTAGGCATAGACTCAAGATGATGGGTTTTTTGATAAGCTCGAGTAAGTCATGGAGACCATCTCGCTTAGATGAACCATCTCCTTAACAAATGAAATGAAGTCAATTAGAGACTTAGAGAGGCAATTAGAGCATCTTTCTTTTAATAAGGTTAACCAATTTCCAAAGTAGCGCACCAAGACATAATTGTCTCACCATTTAAATATGTGATGGTCCATTTAATTCTCGCAGAGTTTGAAGTTGAGACTCAACTAAAATGTCTGTTAGAGATATTGAGGTAATTTTCAGGATAAGTCTATAGGGATTCTTCCTGAGTGACATAAGACACATATTTGCAATAATGTAAGTATTAAATGCTTAGTGGTGAATCTTTCCTATATCTCACAATTAGATGCTGAGGATAGGAAAGACTCTAAGTAATCAATTAGATAATGGCGCATTGTTTTACCATGTATTTTTGTTTGCTGCCTATATCTTTAAGTTAATGTCCTATTAGTTGAGATGTGCTCTTGTGCGAACTAGAGATCGCTTTGGCGTCACGAGCATGGTGAGATTTGGAGATGGGATCTAGAATCACATTGGAAATGTAATGAAATCACTCATATTTTTGGTGAGGTGGGGGAATTGAGGAATTGAAAGTGTTTTTTCTTTTTTAACTTTTTGGTTTGGTATCGTCGAAAATAGTGGGAATGATGCTTTGACCTAGTGGGAGGATACCATTAGTGCATAAACATGATTTCGAGGGTACTTAGTGGTGTGCTAGCTAGTTTGGATTCTCTCGTTATTTGTGGACTTGTAGAGAATCCTAAGCTCCACCATATTAGTATTATTGTCTCCACCTGCTTGTTTAGAATGGTTAACCGTTAGGCGACAAGGGTATGTGAGTCTGTCTCATAACAACCTCTAGTTATTGTCACAAGTCAATAGTAGGACATTTTCCATAAGGATATTAAATGGTCGATTCTTTGAGTAGAACTAACAATATGAGATTCTTGTGGTGTGCAGTCCACGTCGTTTTTAAACGATTCATGTTGACAATTAGTAGCTAGAGTAATTTTGGGATAGAATGTCACCATTGGGATTTTTTGGAATGGGTTGAATGGATTTTTTGCTTGGAGTTTGGCTCTTAAGAAACTGTTAAAAATATAGTTTTAGATGCATAACTCTAGAACCCATTGACATTCTTGTTGAGATAGAGCACCTAGCATAGCCCTATGACTAATGGTAGAAAGATGGCTCATGTACCATAATTAGATCTTTTGTGTGCTAAAGTATGTACACTTAGATAAATAGTGTTCAATCCCTTTTGAGTTGCTCATGAGAGTTAGACTATGAGATCAGTAATACCATCCTGAGGATGCTCACCGCAAGCTTCGCTGAGTGGGAGTGAACACATTTGCATAAATATGGTGTAGCACATTGGAATAGCAATTTAGATTTACATGAAACCCAAGTTATATTCACTTGTTTGCTAGGCCAAGCATAGTGGGATAATAACAAAATTGCTCAATCCTCAATTGTGATCTGATGGTATTTGTATGTATCCCAATTTTGGTAAATGAGTGGTGAAAGAGGATGCTTGAAGCGCTTGTAGATGACAACTGGGTTGTCGACCAATTATGAGATTGTATGGCGGCTTAAGTATGCAACAACTAGAATTCTAATACCTAAGGGAAAACATATATCCTCTTTTTAGTCCACTACATCTAAGACATTGCGCATAGGCATGGTCATGGAACACATGTCGTTTTTGGGTGTTCTGTAGATGACAATTAATATAGATGATTGCCCTTAATCATGCATATGATGTTTGGAATATCATTAGAGCATGATTTGAGAGTTAGTGGACAACTCAGTAGCACACACACACACACCATGTGGCTGGCAGCCATGGTGTGCAGGTATGTCGCCAGGCTTAGGTTGGCTCACTCACACGAGCGACCGCCTTTGACGCTTAGATAGCGGGTAGAGATGAGACGTGGTGTTCTTTGACACTCAAGGAGTGTGTAAAGACCTTCAATGCTTTTGGAGCAAGAAGAGAAATTACACCAATCTATTTTTCTCGTCGCCTCAGTTGGACTAAGATGAGGTCTGAATTTTGGAAATGAGACTATACATGATTTACTCCCATGATCATGTTGCCTGGAGGAGCTGGATATGAGGCCTCTCAGATGCTTGAGGAAAGCGGGCTGATGAAGAATTCAAGTCAGGCGCTAGGAACGACTGGACTAAGATCCGTGCGGTGGAAATATTAGGATACATTTATGACATACGCTCCCCTTAGAATGGAGGAGAAGCCCACCGCAACATGTGACCATACCACATGTGCTCGCAACGACCACAAGATAGGGAGGTGAGAGAATAAGTCCCTATTTCCTCACCGTGTGAGTCCGATCTCGATATAATTGTGCCCTATCTGACCTTTGACTGTGTCACAAGACAGAGGCTTGACGTCTATTTCTTTGGCATGTTGCCTATAGCCATGGACTATTCGGCTTTAAGGGACATGACCGAGAAAAGCGTCAAACCAAAGTTGAGTGGCATTAGGGCGAAGGGAAGACAATCTGATAACACATCTTAGTCTAGTGCCTGTGTCCGGAATTCATGTCGACTCTGGGAGTCTAGGGCATGAATGTGGGTATAAGACTAAGTGATTTCGTGAGAAAGGTTGAGTGTTGTTCTAAGTTTGTTGGAACTCATGAAGGATTAGAAGAAACTCAATCTGATGTGATCAGAAAGTCTGGGGCATAACAAGCCGTTTTTATTTAGGGGTTACACTATGCTGGTTTTGATGGAGCTTGGCTGTAGTGTCCCCGCCTTGCAGGTTGGGCTTGTTGGTCGCACGGACCATTTCCTGTTGTATGTGTAAGACAAATGGATGGAAGCAAATTAATGAGAGATGATTATTGGTTTGCCCACTATGGTCGAGTGGGAGTCTGTTGGCATTTGGGCCATTGGGCTAGCCCAAATAGGCGCCCATGTGGGCAGCCCATTAAGACAAAATCCTAAGACTAGGGTTTACAATATTGCAATATAAAATTGCAATATTCAGACAGAAAGCGTACACTAAACGGCTGCAAACACAAAAATCCTAATGAAACACTATCTCTCATCTCCTTTCTCTTTGTCTTAGGGTTTCCATCAACGAACCCTAGGATTTGGTCTGTGGACGTAGGTGAAATGCTTGACTTTGTGGTATCTTCACTTGATCGGCACAAGCACGAAGCACGTGGGAAGAAGGTTGGTTCGTTAATTCCGCTGCAAAGAGATATACTAGGTTTTACTCACAAAACCTAAGAGGTAACACATTAGAAACTCAATTATATGTGTGTACATTGTATGCCTATATATTTCCTTCAAATACCATGATAACAACTTGTTGAGATTCAGTTGTGTCCTGATCAGCAGAATCCTTTTTATTTTCTTGCATCTGTAAACTAAAAATTAAAAAGAAGATGGATTCCTCTCCCGGCCATCACCTAAACTTTTCTCTGATAAAGGGACTATGGCCTATGGGAGGTAGCCGCATTATAATTTTACAGTAATATAAATTAAAACTTAAAAGAAAATACAGAGCTTAAGTAGTGGCTTGCACTCTAGTTTTGCGGTTTGCCACGGTTTTCGGAGCAACTGGTGACTTACATAGTGTAAGTACATGGATTTAGAGAGTTGAAAGTTGAAACTAAGGTTTTAAATAACCGAACCTATAAAAATAAATAAAATAAAATAAAAAATTGGAAAATGGAAATGGAAGTTCAAGATTTAAGTAAAAAAGTGAAGTAATTCAGATTTTAATGTTGGACCAAAAAGTGTACCTACGCCTTGTATCACTTAAATGTGAACAATATTATCCATAAATTGTGAAAATAATTATCCATAAATTTAAACATACTCACAAATTATGGATGTTAAAGACTGAAAGTCTGTGTATTATATTATATGTCAAATGTAATACAAGAGAGAGCCTTTATATAGGCAGAGGTAAGAGTAATGCACAAGTAAAAGGAGTGCTATACAAGACAATGTATTGGGCCTAAAACCCATTGGGCTTATATTCTAACATCCCCCCTCAAACTCATGTTAGGTGAATAGACACCAACTTGAGTTTGGAAATAAGATCACGGAAACGGCCTGGAGGCATAGGTTTGGTGAATATGTCAGCTAACTGGTCCTGAGAAGACACTGAACGGAGCTGCAAAGTACCCTGTAGTAAGTGATGACGAACAAAGTGACAGTCGATCTCAATATGCTTGGTACGCTCATGGAAGACGTCATTGTGGGCAATTTGGATGGCACTTCGATTGTCACAATGGATCGGAACTGCAGTAGAACAATCAATGCCTAAGTCCTGGAGAAGCCAACGTAACCAAAGGAGCTCAGTAGTGGTGTCAGCAAGTGCTCGATATTCTGCCTCAGTACTAGAACGAGCAACAACAGATTGTTTCTTGCTGCGTTAAGAGATGAGGGAGTCACCAAGAAGAAAACAATACCCTGTAGTGGAACGACGGTCAGTAGGGTCCCCTGCCCAGTCGGCATCAGAATAAGCCTGAAGAGTGAGCGACGACTGAGATGAGAAGTGAAGTCCATGAAATAAGGTGCCTTTCAAATACCGAAGAATCCGAAGTACAGCTGCATAATGGAAAGACCGCGGTGCAGGCATGAACTGGCTAACAATGTGAACGGCATAGGAGATGTCCGGTCGAGTGACAGTGAGGTAAACAAGACTCCCAACTAACTGTCTGTAGAGGGTAGCATCAGGAAGTGGTTCTCCATCATGAGTATTCAGGCGATTGTTGTATTTAATGGATGTGTCAACGATCTTGCTGTCCGTGATTCCAGCTCGAGAGATAAGATCAGATGTATACTTGGCTTGAGTGAGATAGTAACCATCAGAGGAGGAAGAGACTTCAAGGCCAAGAAAATAACTGAAAGGACCCAGATCCTTCATCTCAAAGTGCTGACCAAGAAAGCATTTAAGATCCTGGATGCCCTGCACATCATCACCAGTAATAATCATGTCATCTACATACAACAAGAGAAGGGTAATACCATGATCTGAGCGTCAAAAGAATAGAGCAGAATCATATGAACTAGCTGAAAAACCATGCTGAGAAATGGTGGAGCTGAACTTGGCAAACCAAGCTCGTGGAGCTTGCTTAAGACCATATAGTGCTCGACGTAAACAACACACTTTGGGAGAAAAGCCTGGAGGTTGGGAGAAACCAGGAGGGAGCTGCATGTAGACTTCCTCAGTTAGTTCTCCATTAAGAAAGGCATTTTTCACATCCATCTGAAAAAGTGGCCAATGTCGGGAAGCAGAAACTGCAATAACTGTACGAACAGAGGAGAGGCGAGCCACCGGGGCAAATGTCTCCTCATAGTCAATGCCATACTCTTGAGTGAATCCTTTGGCAACGAGACGAGCCTTGTAGCGATCAACAGTACCATCTGATCGAGTCTTGATCTTGTACACCCACTTGCAACCAATAGCAGATTTACCAGCTGGCAAGTCAACCAGATCCCAAGTACCTGTCTTTAACAATGCATCCAATTCTTCTTTCATAGCTTGCTGCCATAAAGGGTCAGAGGAGGCCTCACGAAAGGTGTGAGGTTCATGTAAGGTGGCAAAGGCAGAAAAGCAGTGAAAGTCACGAAGATGAGAGGGAAGAGTACTTACCCGATGAGAGCGACGAGGCTCAGGAGCAGTAGTGTTTACAGGATTCGCAGCAGGGGCAGTGAGAGGAGACTTGTCGAAGGTAGGATCGGCTGTAGGAGACTCAGCAGAAGAGGGATCAGTAAGGGGAGACTCATCGGAGATGGGATTAACTGACTCAGCAGAAGGGGAAGGAATCTCAGGGAAGAGATTTGGTAGAGGATCAGCCTGAGAATCAGAATTACCTGCAGAAAATAAAGGTAAGGAATAGAACATCTTGTGTTCCCAGAATACCACATGCCGAGAGACTCGAAGACGCTTGGCGACTGGATCATAACATCTGTACCCCTTTTCTTCAAGGCCATAGCCAAGAAAACAACATAGCTGAGAGCGAGGTTGAAGTTTAGTGTGCTCATGTGGTTGAAGAAGAACAAAACAGACACAACCAAAAACCTTGAGTAGACTGTAGTTTGGAGCTATGTCAAACAACCGTCCAACCTTACGCGCGGACCCAACGATCTGCCCCGTCCGAGAATCCTGCACAAGACAACCACGAGAAGAAAAGAACAGGTTTAAACCAAGTTTGGTTAGTTGGCCAACAGATAAAACATTAAGATGCAGTTTAGGAACACAAAAGACATCAGAGATAGATAAGTTAGGGGTTGAGATGGAGCCAACATGACTAACAGTCATGGCGGAGCCATCAGCAATGGTAATAGTAGGTAAGACAGGAGGAGTATGGGCACTTGTGAGGTGAGGATTGTCCGTCATGTGATTGCAGCAGGCAGAATCTAAGAACCATTCAGAAGAGATATCTGGTGTCACAGAAAGAGCAGAATTGGATGCACTGGAAGACAAAGCTTGAACCTAACTGAAGAGGGCTTGCAGATCTGCTATGCTGTAAGTAGGTGTAGTCAATGAGACAGGATCAAAAGATGCAACATCGGATAATGGTATAGACTTAGAGGCAGTCAAGGCTGCAGAGCGCTGAAGAATGCCGGCACGCATGTGTCGACACTGGCAGAAAAATTATATCCTTTTCTTTTGTTTATTTTATTTTCTTTTTCCTAGATACCGACCCCCATTTGGCGAGTGTTGTGTGTGATCTCTATCTCTTTTCCGTTTCGAGATATGAGTTGTGCGTGTGTGGGAACTTGTGTACGTGTGTGCGTGTGAGCACAAATTTGGAGTCGCCACCAATCATGGGAAATTTTAAGGTGTGATTGGGCACCTATGTCTAATAGATTTTATCTTGTTTAGACATCTAAAACTAAATGGTCTTGAACCAGAGATAGGTTCGGGGGTTTGCTTATGCGTGGGGAAGGTGTTAGGCACCCCACGACATCCGTTAAGAAACGGTTACCTCCTTTCTAATATTTTCTTTATTTGCTAAGCCTAGGTTTGTTGGTTTTAATTATGTACAAATGTCCCAAATTTGGTCGAGCAATATACCAAGAATGGCAAATGCAATTTAACCTCATTTGGTTTTGATTAGACTCTTTATTTCACCATCCCTTATCTTTGTATTTTTTAAGTTTCCGGGCATTTCGGTGGTAGGATGTACTTGAAATCCTATCACCTAGTACCAGGACAAACAATTAATGTTTTTGGTGCCATATTCGGGATCTCTTTACCCTTGATTTCCAAGAGTAAAACGGTCCGTCAAATGGCGGGGTTTTGGATGATTAATTCACACTTTGGGGAATTTTAGACCATGATCCTATGGGAGTTAGAACGTGTAGAATCCCTTACACGAAAGCACGTACCAGCCACGCCCCCGTGTAAAGGACTCATACCATGGTGTCCCAGAGCCAGGGCGAGCCGTAGCCCTTGGGTTGCACCAACTTCGTTTCTAACGCCCACATTACCATGTTTACTCTTTTTAAAGTTTTCATGGCAAAGTGTATTTTAATCACATTTTTATATCAAAGAGATAAACAATCAAGCAAGTAATCACGACATATTCACAACACACAAATTACAAGAAATAAGTCTAACAAGTACGGGATGATCATGGCATGTTCGCAGCACATTAATCATAAAAAGAAGTAAATCAAATGAGTAATTACGGCATGGTTGCAGCACATAAATTACCAAAATGACAGATATGGAATGATCATGGCATATTTGCAGCACATAAATCATGAGAATGAATGATGATGATGAATATAGGTTGACATAAATATGACACTTAATCACAAAGTGTAATTTATGGCAATGTGAGAATTTTTAGGGAAAGGGTCAAGACCTCGTGGAGTCGGGATTCGATGCTATTGAAAGACTTACTCGGATCTCAACACCACAATAGGATTTACATGAATAAAACAAAGCAATCTAAAGAGAATTTTAAGGCATTTTCGGGCTTACACGAAGGGTTAGCGTTATTGAAAGACTTATCCAAACCTCCGACGCCAAATAGGACTTATATGGTGAAAATCTATTTGAAAATATGGGTTTCAATGCCTTTTCGGGCTTACA
>BKZX01029960.1:61630-72401 GCA_014362285.1 Fagus crenata | reverse complement strand
GGAAAGGGATAATCACAATATAATATTCACAAGTACGTAGTAAAATGTAAATAAAGCGATAAATGACAATATTTACACAAGGGGATGTATTTTTCGAGTCAAATACCTCGTAGACTAACATGGTTGTTATGGCCTCGTTAGAGGTCTTACGCACTCCGCCAAAGCTACTCAATATTTGCCGTACTAAAATACGGGGAAAGGGATAATCACAATATAATATATATTCACAAGTATGTAGCAATAAATTTAGATCTACAAATAATAACCATAAATAACTCAAAGCATATAAACAAGGCAATAATAGAACAATATATGGACTAAGAGAGCATAAATGAGTTAAAATGAACTAAAAGCAAGAAATAGCACATAAATAAACTAATAATCCTAAACTAAAGTGGATCCTTGTGAATCCCCTTCCATTTTTGGGATCATCACTAGTCACTTCCACCTAAGAAAAAGAAAAGAAAAGATAGGAGAGAGGAGAGAGAAAGAGCTTAGAGAGAGAGAGTACCTAGAGAGGAGTCTCTCCCCCTAAAAACTATCCAAAACCCCCTAAACCCCTATTTTCTGCCTATTCTACGCTCTAGAAGGCCTAGTGCCCGAGCAAAATTGTGCCAAAATGAAGGGGGGGTCTGCTTTTATAGGCGGAGTTACTGTAGCTCGCGTGGCATGATCACGCGCTCGCTACAGTACCCGCCACGTGGCGATCTTATCCATTCGCGTGGAAATTCGCGCGCGCGCACAGTTTTTTGACCTGATTTTCGAAGGTAATTTTGGAAGCCTTTTGGTACTCAAAATGGGTCATGCAGCCTATCGTCGGAAAGCCCCAGATGTCTACTTTCCAATGATATAAAGTTTGTGCAAATCGGAGTTCAGGAGAAAAAGTTATGGCTCCCGGAAGTCGAGTCATCTGAGCTGTTTTTGTGTGTTTTTCCGGCGAAGATTCCGGTCAAACGGGGGATGCTACCGGCGAACCGAGAGTTCCACGTAATAGCTGGATTCGTCATCTTTCCAATGCACCTGGGCTTGCGCGTCAACTTGCAGCGAGTCGGAAAGACTCTGCGCGCGAAGGCGGCTGTCTGGGAGAAAAATGCACAAAACCTTCAGCTCATTTTTCCTTGAATCTTGTCTCAGTTCGTGTGCGTATTTGACCTAGCTCCCGATGTTGGATTTCGACGTTCTTTGTACCGTCGGAAAGCTTACGTTGCCTACTTTTGCAAGGTTCCGGATTTGCGGGAATCCGAGCTTGGGCTTGTGAGATATGGCCCCGCGAACAGAGGCCACCGGAGTGTTTTTGGTCCGTTGGAGGACTTTTTTCCGATCGGGATTCCGGCTAGACCCGGTAAATTCTCGGCGATCCGAGAGTTCCACGTCGTGCATGGATGTGTCTTCTTTCCAACGTGCCCGGGCTTGCGGATCAACTTGTTGCGAGTCAGGAAGACTCTGCGCGCAAGCGTGGCAACGTCGGTGGGAAAATTCTGGAATTTTCAGCACGGCCTTATTTCGTCGGTCTGTTTTCACGTGCGTGGTAGACGTAGCTCCCGATATCGGATTTCAACGATCTTGGTATCTTCGGAAAGCTTATGCTACCTATTTTCCAAAGGTGTAAGCCTTGCACAGAGGCAAGCTTGGGTTCGCAAGATATGATCTTGCGAACAGAGGCTGTTGGAATGTTCCTTATGTCAAGGGGTTATTTTTTGATTGAGATTCTGGCTTGACCGGAGGAGCTCTTGACGATCCAGAAGTTGCACGTTGTAGCTGAAGTGACCCTCTTGCTTAAGGGTTTCAGTTCGCGGACCAAGTTGCTGCGGGTCGGAGAGAATCTTCGTGTGAACATTGCCTCCCAAATAGGCTGTTTTGTCAACAACACTTAGCAAAATTTGGCTAAGTGTTGGATCGTTTTTTCACAGTTTTGACCATAACTCCCTCGTTTCTTGTCCGTTTTTGGCCCGTAAAGCGCTGAATCGAAGCTCTCATCATGCTCTTCAGAACGGTCAGGGAGCGGTCAGTTCGATTCAGCTTTTGATCTGGTCAACGGTTTGGTCAAACCTCGGTCAAACTTGGTCAACCTTAGTCAAACCTGGTCAAACTTGGTCAAAATTTCTCCGAACTCTGGGAAATGTATCCTGGGTCGCGTTTCGAGGGTTTTCGGGCATAGTGGGCCCCCGTTGGGTCAGAAACGGCTTGGTCAACCCTTGGTCAAACTTGGTCAACCCTGGTCAAACCTGGTCAACCCTAGTCAAACTTGGTCAAACTTCGGGAAATGTGTCCCGCACCTTCTTCTTGGGGTTATTTGATGTGGCGAGCCCTCGTCGGATCAGGCCAGCTTGGTTCGGGCTGTCTCATTTTGCGTGTCGACACCCGAGAAAATCCCGGGGGTAAAAATGGGGTTATGACAGCATGTTACATCGATCAATAGTGTGACCGCGATGCTTGCAAAAGGCACAAATAAGATGATAATTCTTCTGATTGGATCGCCTGTGAATAGGCTTAGAAATTTCACTTTGAGTCATAATGAAACCTCAACTGCAAAAAATAGACCACAAAAATGAAATCAGTGCGAAAAACTGGGTAGGAAGCACCTGGGTTGCAAAAAGTCAACTCTGGAAAAAGTCAACTAAAAAGTCAACGCTGGTCAACGATCAAAGTCAACGCTGGTCATCGCCCGAAGTCAACGGTCAAAGTCAACGCTGGTCAACGGTCAAAGTCAGCGAAAAAAGTCAACGCCGGTCAACGCTGGTCACAGTCAACGGTCAGGGCTGACGTGGCAGTGACGTGGTCTAGGGCTGACGTGGCAGGATGACGTGGCGCTAGGGCTGACGTGTCAAGAGAGACAGGCGGGTGGGCGCGTGGCAAACAGCTTGACGGCAGCTGAATCTTTGGGAGGCTCGTGAAGGCACGTCCAGCGGCAGATTGGGCTGTTTTTTGTGTGGTTGAGTCGAGCTCTCCGAGATCTTTCCAACGGTAGTGGATGTGTCGTGATCGGAGTTCGGTAGCGCGAGAACCGAGGGTGGCAGCAAGTCCATTCGGCGAGAAATCAGCTTCTTGGCAGCGCAGGCAACCAGATTTCTGACGGTGGCGGCTGGGCAGTGCCGGAAATAGCTGAGGCAGCGGAATAACGCCTAGAAGGACTAAAACTCCACAATATTAAAGCCTTGGCTCTGATACTATGTTAAAGACTAAAAGTCTGTGTATTATATTATATGTCAAATGTAATACAAGAGAGAGCCTTTATATAGGCAGAGGTAAGAGTGATACACAAGTAAAAGGAGTGCTATACAAGATAATGTATTGGGCCTAAGACCCATTGGGCTTATATTCTAACAATGGACAATATTATCCACATTATAATTGAGGTGAAATAGTAGTAGAAATGGTAGGGGAAAAGTACATATAATTCAATACTGGGGTGGGCACAGGTCAGGCGGGTAACACTTGGCTAGAGCAGCTGCTACAGCTGCTGCCACAATTGCTGATATTATCATCCCAATCAGTGTGATCCGGGTTAGCATCCCACGTAAGCCCATGGCCGCAACTTTGTTTTTCAGAAAAAGCGGATTTATTCTATTATGTGTTTGGATGTGCTTCAACATTCAAGTAATCCTTCTCCTTTTGTAGGCCCTGGGAACGAAGACCAGTTCAATGCCCCAGTTTAAGGGTTATAAAGATGATCTTCCTCCGTACCTCCAACTCTGTTTCTTCACTTTGTCTCTATTTATTTTAGGGAGCTGCAGTGTGGAATTCCGCTTGGTTTAATTAAGTGAGAATCATGAGGCCCGAAGAAAGAAAGGCACGCAACAATGTAATTGATTTAAGTGATTTGAATAATTGTGTGTGGTGTTTTTTTTTAATATTTTTTTATAAATACATTTTAAACTTTAAAGTTTTTTTAATATGTTTAATTTAAACCTTAAACTTTAATAAAATAAAATAAATCAAATTATACCTCTTAAATTTAATCAGCTATCATTTTAGTCTCTTAAGTTGATAAAATAATTAGTTTTTTATTTAAATAAAAAATTAATACATTAATGGTAGTTTTTAACCCCTTTAGACGAAAAATACCAATTCGATAACTAAACAAATTCAGGAGACTAAATTGATAAAAATAAAACTTAAGTAACTAAAATGACAACTGACCTAACTTAGTAATTTAAGGAATGTAATTTGAATTTTTGACAAAAAAATAAAAATAAGAGTAAATTACACTAACACTTCTTTCTTTGGATATAGTTTACCTCTAACTCGGTTTGGAAAAATTTTCTTTCAACCCACTACGTGTTATTTAAATAGACTATCTACATGTATTTGAAAAAATCACATGACTTATTAAGAAGGTTATGTGACTAAAAGTAGATGAGAATAGTTTATTTACTTGTTACGTAGTGAGTTGGAGAAATATTTCTCCAAACCAAATTGGAAGTAAATTATTTTGCCATTTTTTTGTAAAAATTAGACTTACTACATCCTATTTTAAAAAAATAATACTTTATTCTCAAATTTATAAAATAATTAACACAAAACAATAATAATAAATAATGCATGGTAAAAAAGAAAGTAAGGCAAGCAAGGTGGATGACGTGGTTTCACCACCCGTGCAGACTGAGATTCGGTACAGGATAGAAAAGTAAAACACCAAAAATTAAAAAAAGTTGTTTAAAAGTTTTTTGATCAAAAAGATTAAAGCTAATATTTCCACATTGAAATCTCAACCCTTAAAAAATGATCATATGACACCAAATCTCAATCCGGCGTGTAAAGGTCAAACAAAGCAGGTCCATTACAAGAAAAATGATGTATAGATAGAGGGTATATTTTAACGCGTCTTGGGTCACATCCACATGGTGGAAATGACAATTGAAGTGTACTTTTAAACTGCACTTTGAAAAACGGCAACTAAATAATCAGAAATTCGTCGTGTGGGATAAGTTTGGTGTAACTTGGGTTAATTTATTTGTCATTTGTGCTAACATTCCAAATGACCAGCATTTTACCCTAAATAACAGACATATCAATCAATATATATATATATATAAAAGCAGAAACCTTTAACTGAGGTTCTGCCAAGTGTCTTATAAATTGATGTGGTTGCCACATCAGCAGTTAATTTTGTTTAGTTACATTGTACATAGGCGATAAAATAGAACGGCCACGATTCAAAATGATCCTAAAAGTAGTGGCAAAGTCGTGAATATATCAAATTCAAAGCCCATTTCCGAACCGTCACCATTTCATATAAATGCCTTCCCCAACTGCTCCGCTTGGCGAGCTTAAGCTTATCACATTTTCATTCACATAGAATGTGTACGAGTTGGCATTGTGCACAGCAATGGGGAATCAGAGATTTGCGCAGATCTCGACGAGCGACGAGGAAGAAAAGGCTTCAAGGAAGCCATCCGAGGCGGAAGAGGCTGAAGCGTATGAAGCTTCCAAAAGAAGAAGACGAAGAACAACAACAACAACAACAAAAACAAAAGCAACAGAAGAAGAATAAGAACAAGTGCAAGAACAAATTGAAGGAGAAAGAAGCGTTACAGAGCAGTGGAGAGGAGGATGAGGATGAAGAGCCACCACAGGAGGACGCGAAGACGATCGAGGATTCGATTAGGTTGTCGGGAAAAGGAAGAGGAAGGAGTCGTCACTACGAGGCGTTTGAATTCGACGGGAATAGATACGAGGGTGAGCCATATTTTAGGGTTTTGATTTAAGCCATTTCATTAAGAATTGTTATCATATGTCTATGTATTAATGTATGTTTGATTGGTTCGTTTGGTTCGAGTTTTTTATAATGATTGGTTAGCGTATTGATTCTGAATTTTGATTGTAACCCTTACTTGCATTTTGTTGCTTTTAGTTCAAAATAATTTTGGGGGGAATGGTGTTTGTTGCAAATTAGGGTTTTCTGTTTGGTTTCCGAGAAATGTGATAGAAAGAGAGAGAAATAGATAGTAGTTTAAAATTTGTTTATTGTGTCAATTTGTATTGTTTGATGAATGTGGCAAATCCTTTCAAATCAAATCGTTCCAAAAAATCTGTTTGTGAATAGTGGTTGCAACAGTAATGCATGATTTGTGTTTGATAAAATGCCAAAAAAAAAAATTGTGTTTTGTGGACTTATAGTTGTAATGCTTTAAAACAGTTTTTGGAAATCAGAATAGTGGAATTAGGCTGAATTCCATGACATTTGCTTACATATTTTCTATTTTCCCTCTCCACTTTGTAGCCACAGCCCACAATTTTAGTCAGCCCCCACTGTCGTTTGGCAAACCCTCTTTTGCTCCCCATTGTTGCCTTCAAATTTTTCCTACAAATTTTCAATTGCTCTCTGACTCTCTCAACCTCGCTTGCGAAACTGATGCTGTAAGTACGTTTCAGTTCCGCTTCAAAATTCTTATTCTTTTGATTTGCTTTATGATCTAGGATTTTATTTATTTATTTTTTATTTGGATTTGACTTTGACTTCTATTTCTTTCATATTGAGGCTTTCTAAGGTGTGTTTGCTATTTTTCTACTTGAAATTTTCAGTGTTATTGATCTTTGTTATTGTTGCATGCCATATGTTTGGTGAAATTCCTTTAGATATGTGTTGTGTTATTATGTGTTTCAAATTTGAATATGTTTTATTTACATATTAAGAATCTTTTGCATCAATGCCTTGAGCTGTTACCCCCATTTTTCATAGACAACCACATTGCTCACATAACAAGTGCTTTTGAGAGTTTGGCTTATTCAAATTTTTGCAGTCACAATGGTAATCATCTTATTTCTTCTCTTTTTCAGTTTAGAATTCATACCCAGAATTGAATGTCATTTTCTTTTTGACTAATTTGACACTGTGGTTTATATGGTTGCTTTAATCAATTATCAGGGAAATATTTGGCACTATGGGTTAGAAATTCTATGGGTATTAAACAGAGTGAAATCATGCTTTCAAAGATTTTGGCTTGCAATTCTGGTTGGTTTTCTTATCTGGAAACTACAATAAGAAATTAGGCTTCCATGCAGGCATTCTGTTGCTGCAATTCTTATTATGTTTAATCTTCCTATAATGTCCTGAAGTTCTTTATAACATTGCAGAGTTTGTTTAAATCTTTGCATGATTTATAGTTTTCATTAACAACAATCTGGAGTGGGAGGATAGTGGAAGTTAAACCTAAAGGATCTATGGTATTGGATAGCTAAGATTGGCAGCTAAAGCTAATACTCTTGAGAGTGTGGTTGCAGCATCTAATTATGCAAATGTTATGGCACGATTGAGTTTGGCCTTTACCTTTCTAAAAGGTAAGCTTTTCCACATTCAACAAATTCTTTTGTAGCAACTTGAGTGGACATTCACTGTCAATGTGATTGTAGCATATGAGTTTTTAAGTCTACAAACTGAGTTAGCAAGAATCTCCAAGAATTGTGCATAATACATTTTTTTAAACACAATTAATGTTGTGATTTTCCTTTTTGTTGTGAACAAAAGCAACTTGAAACATAAATGTAAACTCCATTTGTGTAACATTTTGCTAAAACAAAATTAAAATGTCGGGAAACAGGATAAGATTGGCCTATGGGTATACATTAGTCACATTCCAGCAACTGTAACTAATTTTTGAAGGATTTTACACCTCATTGCATCAACAGGTTCATGCACATCCCTTCAATCTCAATCCATCATAAATTAAACAAAATCTATATTTGTTGTGGTAGCTTCCTCATGGTTTTTGTTTAATGGTTTCAAGTTTAGTCAGTCCATCAGTTTTTTTTTTTTTTTTTTACTATGTATACAGAACCCTAAGCAAGCAATTACTTAAACAAACAAACTTAAGAGTTACCATTACTTAAACTTTGCTGGTACTAGAATTATGCAAAAATTAGTAGTACATTGAGAGGTGTATCTTCCTTCCTTAATTATTTTCGTTAATAGAAACATTCCCTAGAAGGGGTTGTTAGAAAAGAACAAAGCCTTTTCTAGCAGATTCATAATACAGAGTAGGTTTGTGATATTACATATTCTTAAAAAAATCAATGTAAATATCTCATTGGGTTAATCATGTGAATTTTCTTTTTCTCCATTAGGTTTTCAAGTTCTTATTGCCCCTAGCTATTGCTATATAGTTATTTGTAGGAGAAAATACTAGAGCTTTTAAATAACATCCCTAAAGCCAGTCAGTTTTGGTCAAGCTGATGTCACAAACCAAACCAATTTTCTTGGTATGTCATAATGTCAATGATTTATTGTACTGCCTGGTATGTATATCTATTTTAGTTTTTGGCTATCACTATAATTCAAACCAAATTTCCTTCTCTACAATTCCAAGTCAAACAGTACATTCTAATGTTTATTTTGAAATTTAACTTCCAGTAAATTTACTAGCAATACATTCAGGTCCCAATGCATGCTAATGTCAAAAAAAATAACATCATATCACTTATAAAAAAAATTACATTCTAATGTTTATTTTGATTAGTTTGCTGCATATGAGTTGAAACATTGTTGGGTAACAATGTATGTTAGATTGTATATGTAGCCTCCTGACTCGCAATGGGATAGTTCTGATTGATGTTAACTTTTTGTTCTTGGCATTTTTTATTATTTAAAAGAGTTGTAATGGTTGACAGGTCTAATGAGGCTCAATTAATGTATATGAGGCTTCAATCTCACCCAAATGCTCAAGTAAGCAAGAAAACAAGACAAGTTCACGTTCATCTTTCATGTAACCACCAATTCTTTGTGTGAATAATATAGTTTCTATGTTTATGGTTGAAAGCTATAGGTTGCTAAAAGGTTTAGATCTAACAGGGCAATTGCAATAACATGAACAATGACAGTATTTCAATGCCTAAGAGCTATTTGCTATATATGTTAGTGGGGTCTTTAGAATTCGTCTTTCATATGACAAAATAAATTCACTTTTTTTTTTTTTCTTCTCCTTTTTTGTGTACTTTTTTTTACAACTCCAGCAGGTCTTGGAGATGATGGTCATAACAAGCACTCCTTTGATAGAGTTGTTTTTGAAGATTTTGGCATAAATTTAAGAGAGTTGCATTTATTACTTTTGTCTTCTTATGGTGCAACACTCAGCGAAGTTGACTTGGATATATACAATTCAATGCATGAAATTGAGTCTATAAATGTATCGGACTCTCAATATTGCTGAAATGGATTACCCAAGGTGAAGTGCTGTTTAATAAGTTAAAAAAAAGAAAGGGCTGTGGAGCCGAATATATCTTTGCATATCATGACGGATGCTGAAGCAATTGAAGAAGAATGGAAAAGTCAATTTAAAAATATCTGCATCTACAGTGCTATATTTTCCTTAGGATGCTATAGCATGTGATGAACCATTATCTAGGAACAAGTTTCAACCATTATCATACAATAATCCCCATTTGGGTGTTTTGGGTTTTTACTTATAGTTCATTTTTAATGTTATTTTTTCATTGCTAATATGATTGAAATAATTCTCAACTAATAGCATCATTGAATTTTGTGAGGAATGTTCTATTGTTGAAAATATAGAGCGCTATGATCCTGACTTATCTTGCGTTTCCCAATTCATAATTTGTCATTGGGCTGATTGATCCAGTGGATTTTGCAATTGCATTTGTTATCTCTACATCAGATGAAAGTATAAAAAAATTTGGGTTATAAGGCTCTTGCAATATTTAAGCATGAGTTTCAAGTTGTGTTCTGTATAATTGCATGTTTCTGGTACATGATTTATGTTTATATTCATTGCAGCAGAAGAGTATTCTACTTATTTCCCCTCCAATTTATAGTTCCTTGAGCTTTGTGTAAAGCTGAGTAATTTAACAACTATAGTATTATAACCAAATAATACCAACCACAGCCAATATTAGCAAGCTCACTAATATTACTGCTCAATGAGTTTCATATCAAAGTTAATATAAATGAGTATTTCATGCATTTATGCAATATATATATATATATATATATTATGCCTTTAAGTGTTAAATAATTTGCTAAATTGTATTTGAAGCATTCATTCAAATTACATATGATATCAAGTATTCATTACATAATTTTCTTTATTATACTATAACTTACAATATAAACCGCGCATCGCGCGGGTACCCTACTAGTTACTCTAATGACTGACCCACGACCAAAGTGACACCTAAATAATTTTACGCGTTTTAGAGTTCGAGTAATTTGTGGTTTACTCGATTTATGGGCCTCCATCCAGAATTTTCTTTCACCTCTTAAAGAAGTTACTACATCTCATTAATAACCTACTTATCAAAAAAAAAAAAAAAACATCTCATTAATAACCATTAACCCTTATTTGGAGAGGAACAATTCAACCAAGAACTTTGTCTATTTGAAAATCTCTTTTACGATTTGTTTGGACTGTACAATGAAGACGTGATTGATTTGTGGAGGAAGTTGGGAGAAGTTTCTCATTGAAAGTTAGAGTCTCCGTAGACAAGGGGCAGAGCCATGAATGGGCTAGGTTGGATTGTAGCTTAGCCTAATGATATAAAAAAAAAAAAAAAAAAAAAAAAAAAAGGATTGCAGCTCAGCCTAATTTATTTATTTTTTAAAAAATTTATACTTACATATATATATATATATATGTATTTTTTTTTTTTTTTTAATTTAGCCCAGCCTAAATTAAATTATTAGTCTATCCTTTAAGCCCTCCAACACATTCTCTCCGTCCAACCCAAATATAAATTGAATAAAATTTTAATTACCAACCCCTCAAATCTTAGAATTTGGCCTCTCAAAATCTAGAATTCAGATCTTAAACATTTATAA